>CAMQGK010000229.1:10390000-10465000 GCA_947000775.1 Pterois miles | reverse complement strand
TCAAGTGCGGCATGTGCAGTCGGTGTCTAACATACTGCAGATGTCAGTGAAGACTGATTTAAGCTCAACGTAGTGAAGCCAGCACAAGGTGAGTGTTAGAAAATTGCGTCATCATGGCTTTTGTGTGTTGCGCCAAGGCTCCACAAGTTGTCGCAGTGCTCTGTCGTGCACCTCAGAATTTTTCTAACTATGCACTGACTGTGCATGCTACGCTGTTCATTTCATGGAAGTACCGATTGGCCTGTACAGATATCTCTACAACTGTTCATTGAGAGAGCGCAGGGACAGTCACATGACATTGAATACTTGGAAAAAAACAGGCAACACACTGGGGAAAGAAAAGGCTTTTTGCTGCAGGCTGTGAAAGAACATGAAAGATCGTTTTGTAAAAGCTAGAAAAAAGTGGCAGCCCGAGGGGACGCACCAAGAGACAAAATACAATGTTTGGTGGTACGTACATCAGCGAATGTTTTGTTTGTACTCCTCCTGGCGTTTTGGAGCATAAACGCCTCTGTGCATCTCTGTGCATGCTCGTAGAGTGTGCGCCACCATTAATCTAATCTCGTTGTGGTGGCAGGCAATCAAAAAATGACACAGTGATCAGTATTACAGATGCCCTGTGTAGTTTAAGATGTTTTCTTAAGCATGGCTTGGCTTTCTTCATCACTGCAGCATGACTAAATTTAATCTAAAATGCTATTTTGACACACATTTGCCCTTTAACAAATATTGCTCCTCCTGATATTTGCCAATTGTAGGTCATATTGCAATTTCGTATATTGCAGTGCATCACCCACTTACAAAACCGGGACCCACTCAAAAAAAGGCTCCAATGAGGCCAATCGGAGTGATTTCTCTCATCGACGGGCTCCGCCACTGATTCAACATGTTGAATCGGACAGAAAATCAGACTAGAGCCGATGGTACAGGACATACGGGCCCACACTGGCCGACACTTTGATTCATTATAATTCCCTGGCGGAGAGTGGTTCCCAGCCTGGAGGTCAGGACAACCCAAGGGTCACATGAAAATCTGAGGAGTCATGAGATCATTAACAGGATAAGAAAACAGAAAAAAATCTGCATTGGAACACAGTTTATTTTTTTTAATATTTGCTATTACCTTTAAAAATCAATCTGAGAAGTAAAGATTACTCTTTGACTAACTGGTCATGACTTGTTTAATTACATACAACCTGTGACAAGAGGTCGTAAATAGACATTGCTTCATTTTCAAATGTCACAAGACAAACAGGTTGGGAACCACATATGTCGAGGGTCTATATAGAACACAGTGCTGCTGCAAAGTCCAATATCTAAAGTGCTATAAAAGAATCTTGTGAATGATAGATTACGTGATATGACATACTGATTATGAAAGTACAACCTTTTCTGTTTTGCTTCTAAAGCTTGAGCTATACATGGAAGGAGAGCAGACATCATCATCAAAGTCTTCAGGCTTTCAGGAAACAGATACTGATAGCTTTCGAAACTTCTTGATCGTCGTTTGGGCCATAATGACTTAGTTCTTAATCACTCATGGAGCAGCTGCGAGGATACGAATCCATACCAGCCCAGAGCCAAAGAAGACATGCTGCCAGCCCGCTCTCAAAATCAACAACCACACTAGAAACAGACTAAAGATAGAAACAGCCAACTCTCAAAGAGCACTGGCTGCAGTTAAGGGTATTACCAAACTTAAGTGTCACATTTCTGTGAAACAGAAGGCAACAAGTGCATGGGGAGAAATTATCCATTCATCCATTCCTGTTTTCCTTTCATGACTGAATTGGCCGATGTGTGTAAAACTTCAAAATGCCTGTGGTTGCAAAGTGAAAGAACGCCAGTGTGTGTGTGATTTAGCTCAGCAACCATGTCTGTGCTTTTCAGTTCCCAGAAAGTCACCACCCTCTTCCTGCACCATACGGATCTCTACTCAACTGGGCTGGATTCAGTGAGGGACAGATTAGATGTGAAATACTTGAGACATCCCACAGTGTTTGCATAATTTAGGTAGCATAAATTTTCATTTCTTATACCCATGGCCCTATCAAATGCAGCCGTCTTCTGGCTACACACAAGCTATGTGTTCAACTAAATGTCATATGCGCAACATGACCCATCCACTATTGGTTGCAACTGTTTCTGATTCATTCTCAAGTTAATTTCTTCAACATTAAAGACTACAAACTAGGGCTGTCAATCAATTAAAATATTTAATCGCAATTAATCGCAAAGTTATCACACATTATTTTCTGCTTACTTTATGCAAATGGATGAATATATTTATTATTGGAAATCAGTTAACAACACAAAACAATGACAAATATTGTCCAAAAACCCTCACAAGTTCTGCATTTAGCGTAAAAAATATGCTCAGATCATAACATGGCAAACTGCAGCACAAAAGGCAACAACAGCTGTCAGTGTGTCAGCGTGCTGACTTGAATATGACTTGCCCCAAACTGCTTTTGAACATTATGAAGTGGGCATGTCTGTAAAAGGGAGACTCATGACTACCCATAGAACCCATTTTCATTCATATATCATGAGGTCAGAGGTCAAGGGACCCCTCTGTGAAGGCCATGAGAGTTTTTCCATCATCAAAATTTAGCTCAAATTTGGAGCATTATTTAGCCTCCTTTACAAAAAGCTAGCATGACATGGTTAGCACTAATGGATTCCTTGGTTTTCTAGTTTCATATGATATGTCAGTATCTTCACTCTACCTTAAACCTCTATTACTCTAGTAGCTTTAATACTGAGCCCGTTACAGCCTTAAAAATAAATCGCAAGTTGTGTTAATGCGTTGTGGCATTAAAACAAATTTACATGTTATCATTGCAACAACTTCGACAGCCTTACCATAAACCCTTCAAATCTCAGTGCAACATTTATAAAATCTTTTTCCATTTAAAAGCTTTTTCAGCCCTCCATAAGTTTTCCACTAATATTTACCTTGGGATCATTCCTCATCGAATCACTTCCAAGGCTCACATCCTGATCTCCACCTCCACCCGGGGTAAAATATATCTTGAAATGAGGCTGCCTCCTGGTTGAATCCCCGCTGATTTTAAAAGTACAACCATTAGATCGGTTTCTTGCTTCCGTTCTCTCCACGTCTGTTTGGTTCTCCTCTACAGCTTGGCTATCTGCACCAATTTCCTGGTGTTGATTTTCCAGCAGCAGCCTCTGATGAGACGAGCTTCTCTCCAGTCGAATTCTGGGGTAACGCACTATGCGGCTACCTCTTGAGCTGGCAAAGCAAACATCTGCGCATTCTTCCTGGGATGCAGCAGCCTGGCTCTGGTCCTGGTTCTGGAGCTGAAACACTAGTCTTTGAGTTCCACCATTAACAGACTGGTCCTGGCTCTGCTGCTGTACAGACCAGCCAGTACCCCCATAAGGGTGGATTCTGAAATGCTGGATATCAGAACCATCAGGGGAGTTCCTCTGGATACAAATCCCACCGACACTGATACCAGGCTGCCCTCTGCTATACATAGTATGGCCATTGGAGCCAATGCTAAAGACCCTGCGTTTGGGCAGGTTCGGCTCTGTCAGAAAAGTTTGTGAGTTTAAAGTATCTTGGCTGTAGTACGGAGGAGGTGGGTGTCGTGGAACATCTGCTTGGATCTGTTGTTCGCTATAGGCAGGCGCAGGTCCTGGAGGAGTATAACAGGGTGGCGGGACGTCATCAGTACAACCACGGGAATCTCCATTACTTGATCCGTTGGAGCGCTGGAGGGAGATGTGCATGGAGGAGCTCTTGGTGGGCCGCGGCTCGGCGTAGGTGGCAAGCTGGGGTATGAACATGGAGGAGCTGCGTTTAAGTGAAGGCTCCGACCGTGAGGCTCTTGATGGGGCATGCTGCGCAGCTGGCTCCTGAGAAAACGTTGACACCGGAGGCGACCGCATTTGGATTGCCGTGACCACATCATTGTCTCCCTGCTGCTCCTCAGAGTCTCCTTCCAGTATCTCTGGGGCTGTGTTACTGCGGCCTGAGCCAAAGTACAAACGCAGACGTTGAGCCATTTTCACCTCACGTCCCACAGCTCCCGTTCCCTCTAACTGTCTCTCTGCCTGGCTGTTTGGTTCTCTCCTCTGGCTCCAGTCTCTGTCTCTTAGTGTCGCCCACTTCTCCTTTGGCTGGCTGGATGACTGATCCCCTTTTTTTCTCCAACTCTCCCTAACACCCCCCCACCTCCCTCCCACCCTCTCCGAGTCTCTTCCACAACTTTCCTTCCACAGTAAACTCTACAGAGGAACGAAGTCACACCACAAAAACTGAACAGCCACTGCAAAAGAGATGACAAATTTACACAGCACACTCTAAGGAAATGGCAGAGGCTAAAGAGGGGAAGGGTGAGGGGTGGGGATAAAAAAAAAAAGAAGAAGGATCCCTGTATACCAGACTCTTAGCACTACCAAGCACTAGCGACAGACAGCAGAAATAGCCTGAGCCGAGTGACGGCCAGCATTCCTGACATGATTGGATAAGAGCGGCCGGCGCTCCTGGTTTCCGAGGTGACAGTGGGTTGCTTGTAAGTCATGTGACCACCAATGGCTCCGGCACCTCTCGTTACAACCCCATGCTGCCCTCAAGTGCCAACTGGCCCCCCAAAACACACCCAACGTACCACTGTCCATCTTTTCCTCCATTCACATGATCTCTTTCAAACCTCCGCACATTTCCCTGCCTCCACACCTCTTATTAATGTTCTCACTCCTCGGCCCACACACTTTGGTAGTTTTTAACCCTGAAAGTTACCTCTTAATTTTGACATTACCTCCCACTTAATTCCTTTACCTAAAACTGACGTCTAGAGTATCAGAGCAAAGCTAAGTTTCCTGTAGTAGTACTAAAACATCTTCCTCAAAAGACCACTAACTCAAACATTAAAGATAACTAAAGTAACTTACCTTAAAACATCACTGGTAAATATGACCTCTACCCTATTTCTTTATCATTTAATGACCTAAAGGGATAGTTTGGGTGTTCTGAAGTGGGGTTGTACGAGGTATTTATCCATAATCAGTGTATTACCGACAGTAGATGACAGTCAGTACGTCCCCAGTTTGGAGAAACAGATAGGAGTACCAGCACAGGAGCAGTGTGCTGTTATGGATAGTTACAGACATCTCTTTCCCAATGTAAAATTGGTATCAACAGCCAGCCCTCTTCCTGGAGGCTTGAGCTGCCTGATCATCCCACCGAGCCTCCCAGGAGGGACGATAGCAAGAAGGAGAAGGAGAAATAACAGAAGAACCAGACCCATAAATCTGCTGTATATAAACAAACACTACATCCATATCCTTTTTCAACAGACACACAGGTCACATTGCGAAGTGAATATTTCCTTGCTAAATGTTGCCACTAAAAATACAACATTCACCAACAAATCTGGAGGACAAATTGAGCCCTGTTACTTCTTGTAGCTTGGAAACAGAAAAAAGAAGCATAAGGAAGTTGTTGCTAAAAATGGACCAGGAAAAAAACAAGGCAGCAGCAGAGTGAGAAGCAGAATATCTGACAGATTGCAGCTTTGATAAGGCAAACAGCAGAGTCCTCTCTGGAGAAAGATATCCAAGTCTCAGTCAAACAGAATAGACTATGCTGTCTCCCATGCACAGCCAAACACTTAACCGGCTGGTGGTTTTATAGGCCATTCATGCAAAAACCGGCCAAGATACAACTGCTGTGATCTTAGTCTGCCATGCTGAAATCGGGCATACAAATTAAGACGCTGAAGCACTTGTATATACTATTTGGATTCAGAAAGAGAGATTTTCACAACATAATGTACATTCATGAGAGCATACTTTATAGTGCAGTGATTTACTGGTGGATCAGCATGTGAAAATGGGGGTTTGGGCCACTTTTCCCAGAGACCAGAGTTTGTGGGCGAGCCGTCTGCCATCATGCACAGAACTGACAAAGCCTCTATGGTAATTTGGCCTTTTAGAAATGTGTCGTCCAAAAAGCCCGTTCCCACATCTATGACTGGTCCGACCTATGGTTTAATCTTCAGTGTGTCACCTTATCGGTCTCAAAGAGCAAGCTGCAAGGAGCACCGAGCCAAGCCACTGATGGCGAACCAAAACATGGTGCACCAAAACAAAAAATTTAAGTTCTCCATTGTGGACAAGAGCATCACGGAGACAGGCAGTATAGACTGGAGGCAGAGAAGCAACCAAAAAGAGAAAGACTGTAGAACAAGAAGAGATCGAGGCTTGGCAGCTGGCTACACTTCGCGATGACACACTGCCTGCATTGTTAGTCAATAAATGTGTGTGTGAAACGTTATGTTCTGTATAAAAGAAACAAAATGCCAATGTGTGGTCCAATGGCAACATGCCCAGCTTGCCAAATGACATAACATGCCTGCTTCAAACAAAGCACCACACTGTAGTGTAGGCCTATTCAACCTATCTTTACATTTAGCTGTCAGTCTCATGTGTAGCTCTCTTATATTATGTAAGCACTTACGTTAGTTGACATTTAGCCTGTGTCCGAAATCATTCACTCATTCACCACTCCTTATTCACTACATAGTGAGCTCATCAGCGAAATGAAAAACACTTTCGGGTCATTTTCTCTGCACTGTTACATTGTTGATGTCACACAATTAAAACACGCCTGATCGTCTGCTGATAGATCTCTCTTCTCTCGTCCGTCAGCCATTCTTCCTTCAGTGCAATGCATATATAGTGCTCGGTTAGTGACCTTTGTTGTCCACTACTTTTCACAATGCATTGTGGGATACTTTGATAATGAAAAAAATACAAAACCGGCCTCATAACCTATTTCAAGTGGGCACAACCCGAACTGTGACTAGCGAACTGAACGGTTTGGATTTTTACCCAAACCCATCCCTACTATATAGAGTATAATACTTCTCATTATATATTCAGACAGCACTACAACATGGCAAACTCACAATATAGTTCAATATATAGTTGCGTATTTATATAGTAGTGCAGAGTATTGAGTGATTTTGGACACGGTCTTAGTGTATCTGGAGCATTAGTATCTTTATAAGTACACATAAGTGAACCACAATCTATCAGATGTACTATAGCACAAAGCTTAGTCAAACATTTCATCCCTTGACACAAATAAACCATAAATTAATGAACGCTAGGGAACAAGCAGCCCCTTCAAATACAAACTGGCCAGTGGAGGAGGAGCTGCCTTGGCATGCACCTAGAGATAGACAGAAAAGCACCTCCTCAGACATATAAGGAGAGGACCGGGCTTGAGGCTGCATGTCTTCATCTATACAGCCGCAGAGAGAGCTCCCACTGTTCTGCTGGGGAAAATTAGAGCTGCCCGTTTCATAGCAGGCTGAACGCCAACAATTCCCCACACAACACGCAATAATGTATGCACTGATTTTATCAGTAACATGCATATTAAAGTGACTGAATGAGATTTAATCATTAAATGCACCGTCACTTCATTAAGTTATCAGGAAAACTGCAGAATGCGGTGGAACAAAAGCTCACATCACAAATCTTTGGACCTCCTACGTCGTTACTCCAAAGCACAGAAGTCCTGAACCTGTGAAGCCCAGACAGAATGAATGTGCCTTACCTAGCCAAGAACATCAATGCTATGTTGGGCTGCATCCGCTGTTTGTTTTATCAGACATCAAACTCAAGACGCAGACCAGCGAGTTACTGAGAATTCATATGAAACAAATATTACTGCAGTCCAGCACCGTTTTGAGGAAAGCCGTTCGCCTCTTCCACAGAACAAAGTCTTCATTATGTCAACAAGCACTTCACTCGCCTATGAAGATGGTTCACCAAGGTGAAGGCTAACAAAAAGCGTTAAATAATTATCAAGACCTACTTGTACCGTTTTTAATTGCTGCATCTCTTGACATTATGCAGACATTACATCTAGCTGTCATGGCAACTGAGGGCCTAAAACAGGCTTAACTTCATAAGCCAATGAAACTAGTGTTCTCGTCTGTGGTGGAAATCTGAGAAATTTGACATAAGAGGAATGTAGCTGTTTGTGGACTACAGCTTAAACGTAGAGCTATGAAACTAAACAGGCCTCAGTCAACATTTCTTCCATGTGTACTGCAGTGTATTTCTTTTGTTTGACTTCTTCTGATGGAGCCTACGGCTGGAATCCTGTGATGTCAAATTTGGTTATGTGTCACAGAGTTCAGAAGAAGGGAACTGAAGACACGGGTGTGCAGATTAAGTCAATATAGTCAATACAATTCATTCCAGGTTGTTAAAGATCCCTGTGGTGAAATGAAAGCAATACATGTGTGCATCATCACATTGTCTCTGGTGACACGTTGATGTTTTATTGGCATAATTAAGTTTAAACCATAAAAGAAAGTGCTCAGAAATCTCATTATAGCTACAAGGAAAAGGAGCGAGATGTCATCACGATAATACAACTTCTAAATACACTGAGGTGGAAAGAAACTGCATGAAGTAAATTAAAAGAGGCCTGAGGTTGATGGTGGGTGGAACCAAAAATATCAACTGACAGCTGCCAAAACATATAAAACATATGTGATATACAGTATGCAGCAGAGCGAGTGTTAAGAGGTTACCAAATGTGAATCTTACCAATCTGTTCTCATCAAACACCTCAAAGAGTAGCCTGTGATTCTGCGGACACACCTGTGTGGGCAACAACATAACAGTAAAGATTATACAGCAGTCACACTAGTGATGTGGCATACAAAGCCAGTGTATATGTACATGCTAGGGCTGTCAATCGACTAAAATAATCATGATTAATCACAAATTAATCGAACATTTCCTATCTGTTCAAAATATATCTTGAAGGGAGATTTGTCAAGTATTTAATACTCTTATTAACATGGGAGTGGACAAATATGCTGCTTTATACAAATGTATGTATATATTTATTATTGGAAAGCATTTAACAACACAAAACAATGACAGATATTGTCTTGATATGGTGTATATATGGTACTGCATTTAGTGCAAAATATATGCTCAGATCATAACATGGCAAACACAAACCCAGTAGGCAACAACAGCTGTCAGTGTCAATGTGCTGACTTGACTAATACTTGTGATTATCATAAAGTGGGCATGTCTGTAAAGGGGAGACTCGTGGGTACCCATAGAACCCATTTTTATTCACATATCTTAAGGTCAAAGGTCAAGGGACCCCTTTGAAAATGGCCATGCCAGTTTGGAGCCTTATTTAACCTCCTTCCCAACAACCTAGTATGACATGGTTGGTACCAATGATTTCTTTAGGTTTTCTAGTTTCATACAGTGCCAGTATAGCTCTAGCTTTAAAACTGAGCCCACTACAACCTAAAAGTCGGAAGTTGCTTTAATGCATTACAGAAATCAATGGTGTTAAAATCAATTTAACTTTGAGAGTTTTTCCTCACTTAAATTTAGCAAAAGCTTGGAGTGTTATTTAGCGTCCTTTGCGACACACTACTATGACATGGTTGGTACCAATGGATTCAAAATGCGTTAGGGATGCGTTAGGTTTTCTAGTTTCATATGATGTCAATGTCTTCACTCTAGCTTTAAAACTGAGCCCGCTACAACCTAAAAATCCCAAAATGCGTTAAAGAAATTTGTGGCGTTAAAACAAATTTGTATTAATATGTTATTATCTTGTTAACTTTGACAGCACTAGTACATATATTTTAAAAAACTAAAGAATTAATGACTAGTATTGCTGGAAGGTAACCGATCTTCCAATCAGTATAACATACGGCTGGACTATAATTCTTTCATAATTAAGCAGTGAGGAGTAAACATACGCCTGTAGCTAAGCTTCTGAAGTCTGATGGGGTGTGTTTGATTACAGTGGTGGAAGAGGTGGGACTCAGTAAACTGAAACCAAAGATTAACAACTCTGACACTACCACTCCAGAATAAACCAGTGCAATGACAGACCATCGTAGTGGAAAGACAGGGAATGTGACACATAATAAAACACATGCAGAGTTCAAAATGTGAACTCACTCTGAAGTAGAACTCCTCGTTCCATTTGGGATTGAGGGTCTGAAACAGAAAGCAGTTAGACTGATAATTAACAGTGAACACCACCATTAGTTTACACAGAAAACAGATCTACCAAACCGATCCAACTGTGAGAGTGAGAGAAGAAAGCCCAAAATAAGAAATTAGGCTCAATCTTGTACGTCAGTGATCCTCTTATGTCATTAGAGGAAGTTTGTAGCTAACAACATGTCCTGTTGATTGGCATTAGTGCCTAGATTAACAGCCATGAGGATTTTTGTCCACTTTCAGCTCAGTAGTGGACACGTCGCACAGACTCCCTCCTCCTTCTGCCTCACACAATTGATATTTTATTGGACTGAGAACTATGTGACACATCTCATTAAAATTCCTTCAGTGATTGAAATGTCTTAAACACTAGAATGTCAATGAATCCTTAATTTCACAAGTCACTCTGATTAATAAACACTCAACGACATTTTACGGCAGCGATAAAATAACATCTCTGTTAAAACAGTTGCTGAGATGGCAGAATCACAAGTGAACCCACTGCACTATGACAAAAAGCCAATTAAACTCTAAAACATGTCAAATTCTTCCAAATGAAAATTGCTAGAAAAGCATGCCAAATATCAATGTTTGGTACAGGTTGGTTAGTCTCAGACTTGTCGTCATTTTTCATGCCATCTTGCCACATGCCATACTTTTAGCTTCAACGACAAATCCATCAAAGGTGTCCCACTTAAAGACACGTAGAGCCCGTGGAAGAGCCGAGCAGTGATGCTTCATTTTCTGCTCCACATAGCAGTGCATTGTCAGCTATTTATATCCAGTAAGGCAACCATGGCCACTGGCAGCATATGTCTGCCTGCATGGAGGCCTGAGCTGCCCGACTCCAGCAGAGGGCTGGCTGGCAGCTACATGTAGTTAACCTGAAATTTACAAAGATCTGACAAGCTGAGTAAACAGTAAAGAAGTAAACAGCTCCATCGAGGGTTTCCCCTCTGCACATTATATAACATGTAATGCAGAACGATACACATTACATGTTCTGCATTACATATGAACAACATGAAATGCAGAATCTATCAATATAATCTATTGACTTCATTTGAAACCATACAGCCCAGGGAATTCAAAAACCCCAAAATTTTGGATCAAAATCTCAGCCCATTTAAACATTAAAATATCATTTGAATGGAGTTCCCACTAATAACAAGTAATAGCTCCCCCTGCTGTGAATAAGTTTCCTCCCCAAAATAGGCCACTGAGGGGAAAAGAGCTTGCCCAATGTCTCCCTCTACACTCGACTGAACAGAAGAGGAAGCACCGTCTTCCTGTGGTTTCCCTCTCTGATTGCCCTGATTTGAAGGAAAGGTGGTGGCAGTGTTGGTGATGGCATTAGGAGGATCTGGTGACCTTAAAAAGGCGAGTAAACAAAGCCACATTTAAGTGGCTGTACAGAAAATGTGTGGTGCAGGTGTGGGAGGAGATTACTGCGGCAGGAGTTTCCAATCTGATACAGTGCAGGCACATTAGAGTTCAGTAGGTCTGAGCCAAAGGTCCGTGCAGGGCACAGGAAGGAGCAGCGGTGACGCATGCATCAAAGCCTCCTCTTACCTTAGGACTTACCTTTTTAATGGTTTTTGTTTGGACTAAGGCAAGCTCTTTGTTTTCATCCGCAACATAGAGGGACAGTTTGACGTAAGGATCGCTGCAGAGACAAAAAAGAAAAAAATAGGAATTTCTTTTTTTTTAAATCAGTGGCAAAAAAGTGATCTTGAGCCTTTTACAGTTCTCACTTGGTAACAGCTCGAGCAAATTCATAAGTACAAATCTCCTCCCCACAGTCGTATCTTTACCAAATAATATTTAAAAGATTTACAGATAGCATTACAGACTAAATACATATAATATTGTTCCAATATCTTCCTAAAAAAATTTCCTCTTAAGAAAATAAGACACAATTACTTTTAATCAGACAATATCTAGCTAGAATTTGACCAGTAATTAAGTGGCAAATTTTAGTAATAATCTGTACTTAGACACACTTTTAGGTCTTAATGTGAAAAGACGCACAGAGCTGTGCAGCTACCACCACGCTGACACACTGCTTGTTTCCAGACCTGAAACCTGAGTCTTCCACCAACGACCCAGCAGATAAAAACTGCTTGCATTTGAGCACTGTGAGATAAGGCTATAATGTCTTATTGACAAAGCAGAGAGTGCCAAAAATAGAAACTGCAAAACCTTTTGAGGTGAGTGGCGCAAATAGTAAGCAGAGTATGTGACTGTGCTGTTTAAAAATAGCCGATTGGTTTATTTGAAGGTGCTGACAGGGTAGAAAATCTCCAGTGAGTTCTGGATGGAGAGGCAGAGCTGCACTATTCACCAGGAGGACCAATTACTCTTGTGATCTGAGTCCCAACAGGCAACATGGTGGAGTACAGTGTCAGGTTATAACCTTTCCAAAACATCCCTGAGAAGAAAAACTTCTCACAAGTCTTTGTGTGCTAAGACGTGAAACTTCCAACATGAAACGTTTCACATTGAAACCAAACCTGGATAACAAAAATCACTTTTACAAATGAGATTTGCTAATTGATTACATTTTGTGCGCACATATTCTTGTTGTTATATTCTGTTCAGAATAATGCTATTTCTTGTGTGTATTAGATAAAACAGGTAGTATATGGAGAGGTGGGCCTCTCAACTCAAACAAACATGGTGGCTTTTACACATGACTTTGTATTGTACTTTTATAATCCTTTCATAAATAACTGCCATTATTACTTTAGTAGAGCCAAACGGATGTTAAACTCTAAAGGCCTGTACTAGGGCTGCACAACTAACTGAATATTAATCATGATTATGATTGTGGCTTCCCACAATTAAATGAACATGATTGACTGTGATACTGATGTTTAAAATGCATGCTTTCATAGAAAGCTCTGCTGGGCTTCCTAAACTAACAGATAGCTAGTTTATTTATTGTACATTTATCACTTAAATATTATTTTGATGCAAATGTTTGTACATAGCTGGAATGTGGCACAACATTGGAGTGAAAGCAATGCTGTTTATTTAAATGTGAAAGTGCAATAAAAAAAAATATTTTGTCCCTAAAATCAATAAATAATTAGGGCTGCAACAAATGATCATTTTCATTATTAATCTGAGAATTTTTGCATTTTGTTCTTAGAAAATTACTCAAACCGATTCACTGATTATCAAAATGGCTGGCGATTAATTTAATTTTTAACAATCAATTAATCGTTGCAGCTCTAATCATGATAAATAATTCTGATCTCAATATTGAATAAAATAATCGTGATGAGCATTTTGTTCCTTAGCATGCAGCGCTAGCCTGTACTACAAAGCGAGTTCAACATACCCATGGTATCGTCTCATCATCTGGCTTACCTAACCCTAACGACCAAGATCGCGCTAAGCAGTTCTAAAAGTGGCGGTTATCAACTCAGTAAATCAACCCATGGTTTCTCAATCTGCATATGAGCGTGTTCACATGACAGGGGCAGTGTTTTCAGCACGAGACCAATCACAAACATGGACAAGGCTCCTGTCAGCAGAGCAACATTTTTTACAAATATTAGACTAAATGAAAAGAAGTTAAACACAAAATCCACAAATTCACACAGCTGAAGGTGCCAAATGCAGGAAGGACAGCTGGCAAAATAAAGAAAATGCTGTTGTGTGAATAACTTAACAGATTTATTAATTAAAAAGAATACTCAAAAAGTCAGATATAGTCATCTAGATGGGGCTGTGATATATAAATATCTTTCAAAAATAAAATGGATGAATAAATGACTCTTCAATATGCACTTAGATAACGTCGCGGCAATAACACAACATCTGTTGGCTAGAGCAATTTCTAGGTGAAGTTATATAAGTAAAAATATTATTTTGTAATTCTTATTTTTAATTCATTTTTATTTATATTTGTATTTTTTATTCTGGATGTATTAATTTATCCTATTTTAAATTATGTATTTATTTATTTATCATTTATTTTCTTAATTTTTAAGAGTGTTCTTCTTGTGTCTTTTGACATTATGCTTGTTTATATGGTCATATGGAAAAAAAGCATGGCAATACTATGTTTTGCTATCTTGCATTTGAGGCATAAACACAACATCCAAATTCAGAATCAAAACCAATGCCTGACTTTAGTGAAAGGGCTGCAACTAATGATTATTTTCAATTAATCTGCCAATTATTTTTTCAATATGTAGATTTACAGCCAGAAAACAATGAAAAATGAGCCCTACGTAGCACCAACAAATGTCTTGTTTTGACTGATTAACAGTCCAAAACTTTGCTTAAATTATTAATCAGTCATCCAGTTAGTTATCTCAGTTAATCAGTTAATCGGCTTAACAATCATCTACTTCAGAGGGGTCAAAGTTTCCAATAAAGCTTCCATTTCTCTGCCCTTTTCTGCTCATCTACTGTGTTTCCTGAAATAACTTCTATCAATGTGTACCACATCTGTTACATTATGTGCATATACATTGATGAAAGTTATTTCAGGACAGACGTCTACTGGTGTGTTTCTCCAGTGTGGAAGTAAAACAACAAACTGTGGAGTACATGAAGCATCCAAATCTTCACACCAACATAATCTCTTGCTTTCAATCGTTCCAGATGACACCAAGGAAATTAAATTCACACTTTTTCACCATGCTCTGGGTGAGAAGTTGGTGTTACGTGTTGCATTTCCTGTGTAATAAATGACTTTGTGATTGCAGTGGCTAAACTTAACACATAATTTCAATTTGAGTCACATTTCAAACCATCTATGAATGTGTTTTAAATCTGATTTGCCATAATTGGTTTCCATAAGATTTATGTGCCATCCAGACTTGATATAAGCAGCAATCTAATTCCAGTATGGATATATCCCAACTGAGATTTGTCCAGCCAGTTGGAGCACAGCCTCACATTGATTCTAAGGAAGTTGCTGAAAGGGAGCAAAAGCAAAAGAGCAGAAAGGATGGGAAAAATTTCAAAAATGAGCTCCAAATGTCCCTAAAGCAAAACTGCTGTTGGCTGATTGTTAATTAATGTCTCCAGGAACCCCACAGCCTCTAATTGTGTGTTTGTGTGGTACTGGGATGTGCTGTGACTAAACTAAAACAATGGGCCTACTGTATCTTGACTGCACTGAGACTCCTTCTTGTCTCCTTCCCTCTACGAACAAAAATCCTGCTGAGGGAGACGGGCTACTTCAGGTCAACACCGGGAGATGAAAGCTAGCATGGATTCAAATGGCAGCTCGGTCCACTTGTTGTTCGATTGCATGCAGGTATCTTGAGTTTCTATCAACACCTCGCTAGAACAAACCTTCACTTAGTCTGAAATAACAGAGCAGACGAACACAATAGTTCAAAGTTTTACAGAATACAGAAGTAACAGGAATGGGTTTGGAGCAAAAAGAGGAAAAGAACAAGCCAGCACTGTTTGAGCATCTTATGAGGTGACAGACTGCCAAGTCAGCACTGTCTCCTGTGGTAGGCTAGCCACATATCCAGACCTCATTCAGTGTTTCTTCATTACAGTTCGGATTTCTCCTGAGCCAGGCAGAGCTGTCCTGCCCTGCCAGCAGGGCATCAGGATGCTAACACATGCTGCACTCTGGCATGTGAGTAGCACTCACTCAGTGTGCTGAACATGCCAAGCTCCTCTCTCCGACAATGAACGCTCTCTCGTAGCTCCGATACAATGAATGACTGTAAACAGTGGGGACAGTGTTCACATTTAGATGAGGTGCACACTAGTCATACGGTGATTTCAGCCAGATACAAAGAGCATCACAAAAATGCAGCTGTCTTATCTACACTATTCTTCAGCCTTCTCGTACTTGCTGATGACCAGCAAAAGTTAATGATGAGCACACAGTTAAAGAATGATAATATGTGAGCTTCAATGAGATAGTCTGGATGCCATTACTGCCATACTAAATATAAGATGAACCGTTATTAATCCCCGGAGGGAAATTCGGGATGTATTTCATGTACAAGCCTGTTTGTGATTTAAGTTGAGCTGCACAATTAATCAAAGTTTTATCAAAATCGCAACATGACCTACTGCGATTTTCAAATCGATTAAAGTATATCTGAATGTGTGAAATGTGTGTCAAAATACCATTTAAAATTAAATATTGTTGTGCTGCAGAGATATCCTGGCCTGCACGTAATATTCTAAAGACTTTAACAGACTCTTTGTTTGGTATAGATCCCTGCAAAAAAAAAAAAATAATAATAAAAATAATAATAATAATAATATATAAAATAAATATTATACATAAAAATAATAAATACATAATAAATAATAAAAATAATAAATACATAATAAAAAATAATAAATAAAAATAAATAATTTAAATAATTTAAAAAATAAAAAAAATCACACCATAATCATTCACCGAATACCATTTTTTGGGCTTCGAAGCTTTGGTTAGAAATATTTGCAAGTATTCAAAGCAACAAAAGAACATCTGCAAGAAAACCAAAAAATTAATGTAAGTATGAGTTGTGGGATTATTCCTTATATTATGGGCTATTTTGAGATTTATAAACTATATTACATACTTAGATAGATAGATATAAAAAAAAGAAGCACTTCAATATTGATTTGGAGGCCGGTCAAAGCTTCAGTGTTTCAAAGCAGTCGGGTCAGCCTTAATCATTTTTACATGGCTTTCAGTGAAAATGAGAATAATGATGTAAAAATGATCATTCCCATGAATATCGCAAATCAAATCGCAATTCCAATATCAATCAAAATAATCCCAACTAGATATTTTCTGAAAATCATGCAAGCTTATATCTAAGTGGACCTTTGCAGGCCAAAGTGCTGACTCTTGAGCAGAAATCTCATTTAAGCCGTCTGAGAATTTGCTTTTAATGCAGCATGTTGTCGAGAATGAAAAGAAAAAAAGCTGACACTGAACTGTAGATCCCTAGATATAATCGTAATGTTTTTACAGGCTTAAATTTTTTCTCTTCCTGCACACCTGATTTGATTTATAGGATAGCACATGAAATCAATACCAGTATGGTCATATTACAATCATATCACACCCATATATGGTCAGTAGTAAACAGCTGTTAAATGATAGTAATAATAATAATAATAACTATAAATATAAATATTTATTACAGAGGTATCAGATCGGTACTCGTATCGGCCAAGACTTCCTAAATTTAATCTGCAGTAAAAGGGATACTTGATTCTGACTGAAGCAAGTACATTTAATGTTAACTAATTTAAAATGAAGAGGTTTTATCCTAAAAGTTAGGACCTCACCTGGACTAAGAGCACATAAATAGCACATACAATCACATCTGATTTAGCAGTGATTTGGCGGTTACTCTGTGTACTATTAATTGATCACAGCATTCTACCACCTTAAGTACAGAGAGGTAGGTAATTAAAATTCAGAGGGCAGAAGTCACAGCGCTTAGCTATGCAAAAAGAAAAACACAGACTTGAAATACACCTCCACAGTGGGATATTATGTAACATGGCATAAAAGTTGTGATAACAGTGTTGCTACACTTCATCACAGGAGGAGAGAGGAGGTCTGACAGCATTAGAAAAAGGCCCCTTGATGAACATACTATTTCTAAGACCCACAAAAGTTTAATATCTTTAAATGCCTGAGAAAGTACGTGGATATGTATAATTATTAGTCAAGCGCTTTTATCTGGAAAAACCGTAATAGAGGTGGGTTATGAGTAGGATAGGAGAGGCAGGTAGGTAATCATTGATTAACAATTGGAGTTCAAGGTCTTTGTAAGGACAAGGAGTGTCTGCAGGCCCTGTACTGGGTCTTATGTTTGGCCTTTCTCATATAAATATTCTATGTTACAAAACAGCTTTAGAGCCACACACAGGCCAGCATATCAAAATATAAGACTAGTTTGGCCAAAAAGAGGTAGTGCACCTGAAGTGAAGTGTGACCTGGCCTACATTTTGATCACACATTAAAGTGGCATGACAGTGGAGATATGGAGAAACCTCTAATGAAAACAGCATCTTCTGGTGTGTCCTGCGATGCTCACCTGGCTCCAATGATGTCTTTCTTTGCCAGATCCATTCCTGCAATGACCTTAACCCGCAGCACTCTCGTTTCATGCTGCAAAAGAAAGAGATGATGGACCAGAACATTAAATCACAGAAAAATTATCTCATAATCTCACCATCAAGCCACTTCAAAAATTTCAAGCTACATTTTTATAGTCAATAACCCTGACCTAGAAATGAAATGAGTCGTATCTGAAAAGCTTTCAGTCCTGATTGAATCCAACATTAAGAACCTGGCAGATGACTAAACAGTAGCTACATTGAAATATTGCAGAGAAAAACATGATGTTAAACCGCCTCACACCATGCTTGGTTTGCAGCTTTATACACTCTTTTCTATACTTGACTTTAACTTCAAATTGGGTCTAAAGTTAAACTGTGGACAATCAGCTTCTTCATGGGTATTCAGAGTACAGTTAATGATATGTACATAAAAGACCAGCTGTTACCTTAGGCCATGGCCTTGTTCAGAGGGTATAGCATTTCTGAATGTTTGCCTCATAGTCACAGGAAGTGCAGTGTCTTGTGGAATGAAGACCCACTAATCCAATTGTCTTAAAACTTTTACTTCACTTGTGGAGATTAAATGATGTGGTTTAATGCCTGCAACCTGGTGAACGTTAACCAAAAACTAGCCAACCCTTTCTAAAGTCCTCCGTGCTGCAGTGTCTGGAATTTTTTTTACTGGCATGCTTCCCCTCGTATAATGACTGACAGACAGGGCACCACAAGGCTTTGAAAGTGAAAAGAGTTACCTCATCAGGAAAGAAATGTAAACACGCGCTGAGTTAGACTGCTCATAGCCCAGGAAATAAACCTCATACATCAAATAAATCATTATCTGCTCTGATCTTGATAAAAAACTTTAAATGTCAGCAACACAAATGTAATGGGTTTTGGAATATCTGTCCAGTTATCAGCCAGTTTAATGGTCAGTGTATTTACCAAAACTATCGATGTCAAAGTTAACATGATAATAATGCATTAAGGCAAATTTGTTATAACAACACTAATTTCTTTTAACACATTAACACAACTTGTAATTTTTAATCTACTAGTACCAATCCATGTCATACTAGCTTGTCACAAAGAAGGTTAAATAACACTCCAAATGTATGCTGGCCATATTCAAAGGTTGGTTGTCGGGAATGAGGTTAAATAAGGCTCCAAACTTAGCTATATTTTGGCGAGGAAAACTGGCATGGCCATTTTCAAAGGGGTCCCTTGACCTCTGACCTCAAGATATGCGAATGAAAATAGGTTCTCTGGGAACCACAAGTCTCCCCTTTACAGACATGCCCACTTTATGATAATCACATGCAGTTTTGGGGTAAGTCATAATCAAGTCAGCACACTGACACACTGACAGCTGTTGTTGGGCTGCAGTTTGCCATGTTATGATTTGAGCATATTTTACGCTAAATGCAGTATCTGTGAGGATTTCTGGACAATATTTGTGATTGTTTTGTGGTGCTAATTAATTTCCAATAACAAATACATACATATATTTTCATAAAGCAGCATATTTTACCACTGTAATGTTGATAAGAGTATTAAATACATGACAGAACTCCCTTTAAGGTACATTTTGAACAGATAAAAAATAATTTGCAAGTAATTGCTATTACTACGGGACAATAATATCATTCATGCCAATTAAATATTTTAATAGATTGCCAGCCCTAACCGAAACATATGTCCACTGACATAAAAAGACCACATGATGCAAATCTCACCTGCATCCTGGTAAAAGAGTTAGCCTACTAATGACAAACTCAATAGTCACGCCCCTATTTTCCCTGTAAAAACCTTGAATAAACATGTGAAAGAATTATTTTTAGTCATCCATCTGGATAATCAAAAATAAAATCTCCAGCCTTGCTATTTCTGACTGCATTAGTAATATCTGTTGGCTGACACGACAGTAGATCTGTTGGTAAATTGTTGTTTGTGACTCAGAAGTGTCCTCATGTTTGACTCGTGACTATCGTGCTACCATGGAAAACACCGTTTGCATCCGAGCATTTCTTTACACTACATTATTGATGCATATCTGTATGTCAGATGCGACACAGAGTTCACCACTAAAGTCGATATCGACCTCAGTTGACAGAGCAAAACGTACGTGCCTTTGCTTCAAACTCATTTAGCGGTCAGCTCAATGAGTTACTGACAAAGGGCGGTCAGACTGAGTAGTTTGCTTGACATCTAGTCTCCACCCAAGAAATACCTCCTCTGCACATCTGAGATTCAAAATAGCACTTAGGAGCTACAAGTCGTTCATTAATTCAAATAGCGGACATAACGAGGCTGTTATGCTCGAACTGGACGGTTTAATGTCAGTACTCTGAATGCAAAGTGGGCATCTGTTACTGAAATACAGGGGAGTAAAGTAGTGGACATACAGACGGGCAGGGGGCAGGAAACTGACAGCTGCCCGAACATTACTATGGAATGTTACTGTGGGTGTTAGCTTGTTAACGGCTAGCGTTGGTGTTAGCTATTCACGACTGAACCCCCAGTGAGAGACACCCTATGACTGAGGTCTACATAACAAAGCTTTGTTGAAATTAAAGCTTACCTCATCTTCTGAAAGTCCATATATCGGCTCGTAATTTGCAGCCATATAGCCTGCGGTCCACGTTATACACACAAAAACAAGCCGCTTGGCAGAGCTAGCTAGCTAGCCTTGAACAATAAAGTCCCACTTTGCTGTCTCTGCCGTGCGGTGGTGATCAAATCCACGGTGAGACCAAGTCCTTCACACGGCACGGGGAATTTAGTTCGTAGCCGTAATCCTCTCCGGCGTGGTCCGTCCAGGACACAACCTGGGAATTAAAAAAAACAGTGTCCAAAATGTTTCAACTGAGACAGATTGCTTTTGTCAACTCTGAGCTTATCCCCCCGAAACGTTTTGACACTTGACTTCCTCCTAACAGTTCAGCCAATCGTGAGCTGAGTAGCTGTGATTGCTGTCAATGACAACCAATCAAGTACGGTCTAAATTCCCCAAAGCTCTTCAATGACCAATAAAATATGCAGAGGGCGTGCAGCTGGGGTGTGATTCTGTATGTTTTTTTTTCCTCTTTTCGGGGTGTGTGAGGCTGTGTCTCGCACAACAACAAAGTTAAACATTATAAGGGTTTTTTTGAATGTATATATAAGAAGTAATATCACTATTTCCAGCTAACTAGTCTCATGAAGGTGGTTACTTGCTCTGGTTATTACCATTCAGCCCTTAGCGCGTTCATGTCAGGGGCGGGGCTTGTGTGAAAACAGCCAATCACGGGCGAGATAGAGAGAAAACCAGATTAGATGAAACTACTGATCCGCATCGTGAATTTAGGTCGATGAGGAGGCAAAAGTTAGAGGAGTCACCGTGGGAAATTAAATCAAGTCTCTCTCTTTCTCAGACTGAGCGATAAATAATGACCAAAATAGGTCTGTATGTGAAAAGTAGTGTAAAATAGTGTGAATTAGCCAAATGTGGGGCATTTTTTTACATTTAAATTTCTGGACTATATTGTGATAGGAAGCTAATACATTAAATCCAAACCCAGATACAGACTGGAAAGTCTGTTAGAAGACCTAAAAATCACACTTTCACACTAGGAAACACTCAAGGCTAAATGTGCAATCCCATCCCATTTTACCACCTACAGTGTTATTGCTGTTACAAAACTTAGGTTTATGTGTAAATGTTACATTGAGAATCAAACAACATCAAACAAACAATAAGACTAGAAAAAATAAGAAATAAATACATAAATAAATAATGAAGACTGTAATAGTTTTGAAGCATTTAGGCATATTAGGGATACATTAAATACCAATAGTTTTATTGACTTTTATTTGTTTGAGGAAGACCCACACCCACTGGAACTTAGGTGTCCCACGTTAGGCAGTGTCCCACTTTGACTTATCCCAATTATCCCACTTGATAAAAAATAAATCCATAAAAACAGACAAAAAAATTACAAAAAAAATGAATGATATAAAAATGTTACAGTGACACAGTAGTAGTGTATTATTGCTGTTGTTTCCAGGGTAAGTTTCCCTTATTTTGTATAAAGTACTTTCTTGTTTGTTTTTTTATTGATTGATTGAGCAGTGGTTCCCAAACTGGGTTCAATTACTACATGCGCCAATATGTAATTGTTACCGTAATTGTGTGCAATTCCATATGACTTAATGAAATTAGGTTACATGTGGAGGTTTTTCCTATTACCCAATCATGGACTTAATAGGCATCGAACACTAATCGCTGAAATGTTGTAGAGTAGAACTTTGATAGCAGTGGTGGAATTAACTAAATAGAAAAGTACTAAAAGAAATTAAGCACATTCACTCAACAAGTACTGTACTTTAATACTTTAGAATGTGAAGTACTTATATTTTAACTTCAGTATTTCCCTTTGATGCAACTTTATACTTCCACTCCAATTCAGAAAGAAATTTTGTACTTTTGATTCACTAAAATATAATTGTTACACATTATACTAACAGAAAATATAAATATAGATAACTAGCATATCCCACTGAAAAAAAATATTACCATAACAGTAAATGTGCATTATTTTTGTTATGTATAATGCAATTATTTTTTTATTGATTGATTGTTGGGTTGGTATACCACATGTGCCAATATGTATATTCATTATTAATATAAATAATTAATAATTAGACATGATAAAATTACATTTTCTCTATCTACAAATAATAATTTCAGCCAATAAACTATATGTATGCTTTTAATTGCAATACTTACACTATTATACAGCATGTGATGATGCATTTTGTCATTCATTTATCATTCACAGCTCAATAACATATGAATAGGAATAGGAATATGATAAGGAATATCTTATCTTCTCTTATCTTAAGACACAAGTGAATGTGAATGTTTAAGCCTCTTTCTTCAGCAACACTGATCCTATACTGCCCCCTAGATACCCACTGCGCTAATGAAACTGTACCAGACTACGCTAAACACAGATGCTTATTTATTATCTTCTTTATTATCTCAATCTAAATCTCTTAAGGAAATCTTGATAAATTAAAAATGCCTGTAAAATCAAAGGAGCATGCTATTGTTTTTGATGCTATACCAGAAATTGTCCTTATACTTCTGGTACTGTCCTTGGTAGTATTGATCGACCCTTTAATTCAGAAGATTGTGTGAAAACTATTTATATTGGCAACATTAATATGCAAAAAGTGCTTTAACAAAAATATTAGGTACACACTCAGACAGTTATATTTCTGTCTCTTTATCTAGATGTTTTTGGTCTTCCTTATTTGATGATGTACAGAGGGAGAAAGCCTGGAAAATTTGTGATAAATACTGCATCAATAACAAACTTAAGGAATTACAAAAATAGTATTTTTAAAATTTAATTTATAGATGTTACAAAGAGTATTTCACATTTTTTACACTGTATATATGCAACAATTGCCTGGAACAAATTTATGAATGCTGAAATAAATATCTTTGATGTGATGCTATATTTCAGTCAAGGTAAGACTGGCAATAACATGCTGCATATTATACAATATTTATTATTTTTGGAAAATTTCCTGCATTTTATTAATGAATTCAAATGCCATCTTATCCAATGTTTAAAAAAAATCATCAAGACCTTTAGATTATTAAATGATATAGTATGATGTATATAACATGAACTCTGAAATGTACATGTAATTATTTTTGTTTTGTCTTCATTTGTCTTGGAATTTTTTCAATTTTCCATGTATCTGTTTGTACCTCTGTTAATGTGCCATATATATATATATATATATATATATATATATATATATATATATATATATATATATATATATATATATATATATATATATATATATATATAAAGCAGTTCAGAAAAGGGCCACTAGATGTAACTACAGAGTCATGTATGTTTGGCCCGAAGGCCAATAGCAGATGCTCAGTGATTGAGAGGGCATAATGTCACATGGACACAAAGTGCAGTTACACTCTGTGTGAACTGCTTTATTTAAGGACGAGCTCAGTCCTAAATCTCTGACTGCAACTCAAGCCTGAATCCTCTTCTTATGCACCAGCATCAAATAGTAAAACTTAAATATCTAACACATCGTCTGCTATGCACATGCAACACATTTATTAGGAATGTTTTTTAAAAAGGGCAATAAATCTCAGTTTACTCTTGACCGTTTCTGCATCTAGTGCATCCTGATTCAGATGTTGACTGGCATCCATCACCATGTCTATGTGGCATAATGGGACTTTTAAATCAACGTGAAGAGCAGATGGTCATATTATATAACGTTATTGCTCTTAGTAGAGCTGGAGAGGGGAGGGCCGGAGATTTCCCCAAGCCTCTCCTGATGCAATCAGCCACTGCGTCCAAATGCTTTCCTCTGAATGTTTCTGTGTTTACTCACAAATAGCCACGTTTACTATGAGTTTGACTCAGAGTTTATTTGCATTCATGCTCACAGTTTACAACTGAACAGATGCAGAATTTACATTAAATAAAAAATAGAAATCTATGAATGATTGTGAGTCATAAAAAATAAAATATATTTATTCAAACACATATACACCCAATCATTTTCATACATACACATTTACAAACACAACCACACAGCCAGGCATACACTTTGTAAACACTTTAAAAAAGAAAACATACATACATACATATACATATACAGTATATGTAGCGTATAGAATCATATCCTATAATAATAATAACAACCCTCTATCATATATATATATATATATATGGATCGATAGATCATCATCAGATAGATAATCTGGGGAAATTAGCTCCACTGATTAAATCTAAGGTCACTAGTCTTGGCGTTGCATTAGATTCAGATCTTAGCTTCTAATCCCACATCAGTAAGGTGATGAAGACACTATTCTTCCACCTGAGAAACACAGTTAAAGTACAACCATTTTGAAATCAAAATGATGCTGAAAAAAACCAATGCATGCCTTCATCTCCAGCAGACTTGACTACTGTAATGTACTTTATACTGGCCTCCCTAAATGAACCACTGAGAGACTTCAGCTTATTCAAAACTCTACTACTCGGCTTTTAACCAGAACCAGGGAGAGAGCACATTAGTCCAGTTTTAGCTTCACTACATTGGCTTCCGGTAGCATCGAGAAATTACTTCAAAGTCCTGCTCCTTGTATACAAGGCACTACATGGGCGAGGACCAACTTACATGTCCAGCTCCCTCACTGACTATCTGCCTCCAAGGACACTTCGATCATCTGCTGCTGGTCTATTGGAGGTTCCCTACACTAGTCAAAGGAAAACTGGGGATGCAGCATTTGTTATTTACGCCCCTAAACTCTGGCATTACCCTTAGATATGAGGGAAGCCAGCTCAATAAATATCTTCAAAAGTAAACTAAAAACTTATCTGTTCATCTTAGCTTTTAATTAGCTATTAAACACTGCTTAGCTGTGTTGCACTAATTATTTTACATGTTTGCATGTATGCATTTAACTCTTATTTAGTTTTAACACTGCTTGGCAGCACTATTGATTTTATATGTATTTTACTTAAGTTCTACTGTTTTATTTTTTCCTCTTGTCTTTTTGATGCTCTTCATTTAATGGGAAGCACTTTGAGTTGCAATGCTGTATTAAAGGTGCTTCACAAATAAAGTTTATTATAATTATTATTATTAAATAAATAAAATAGAGGTCTGAGGAGAGACCCAAACAGTGGGCGGGGTTTCCAGGGGGCGTGGTTTGCATCTTCTACCCGCCCTCCTCAGGATCACAGAGAGGCAGACACTTGGCTGAGTGGGTGCAGAGATTTCCTCGCTCGTGGACGGGACGGCAGGCTGCCGGTTATGCATGTGCCCTTGTCTGCTGTCATCCCGGTAAAACACTTATACAAGTTGGTAAGTCCGCTCGTCTGGGAGTCACCACGGCTACGGTACCGAGGGAGAGAGCACACACTCCTCTCAGCTGCAGGTAAGATATGAATTTACCTCTCAGTATAGATGGCATCATCAGGACCGGAGTGAACATAGAGACAGGGAGCCCCCACAGTCCACTGGGGAGCATGTTCAGTCCGTGACGGCCCCCCATTAAGGTCATGTTTGTACCAACCATTTTAAAGCAGTACTTTAATGCATGCAATATCTAATTTTGAACCTTACACGTGATGCAAGTCATAATCTGCTCATCAGGGCTGCAAGCTGCTTAAGGGTGCAGGTAACAGCAGGTAGCCTAATTTGTTAGCCTGTTGCCAGTGTGTGTATACTGTATGTGTACAGTATATTAAGGCTGCATGCTTGCAAAAAATATGTAGAAAATTATTTTTGACTGATATCGCTATATGATTTAAGAAACTAGAGGGAAAGACAATTTTTGACATATTATTTTCATTGAAAAACATACTAAAGTGATTATGGTGTGATTTTTGTAAAGCTTCAGTAGGCAGAAAAATCCATATTAACCTTTCAGCATATTGTAATTGAAGTGTTCTGAGAGAAACTAGACTTCTGCACCTCCTCGTGGTTCTGTTTTCAGGATTTAAAAAATCTTGCTCATGACGGGAGACAGTACAGTAAAAGAATATTGATTCGTATTTGATCAGCGCTGCCTAGTTTGACCGATTGGTCAGAGTTCACGAGTGAATGACAGGTGCTCATAGATGGCAGGCTCCAGCTCGGCTCTGATTGGTTGTTTTCCTCTGGTCTGTGAAATCTTGCAGACGCCATTGGGAGCACTGGAGGACTCGGAGGACACAGGGTCACATGATTTTTGTCAGATTATCTGTTTCAAGCACTACTGTCAGAATATAGTGACCGTTTTATTAAAAAAATAAAAAATATAATTGTAAAAATGTAATTTGCTTCATTTCTGGCCACTGCAGCTTTAGGCCATTTAGTAGGCCATATTGTGATTTTGATAAAATTTTGATTGTGCAGCCCTTATATATAGAAAAAAGAAAGAAAGGAAGATCATCAAACTTGTTGTTGATGCTTGTTGTTACAGTTAAAGGCCCAATTGGTAATAACATTATTGCCATTATTAGTTGGAATGGAGATGAAAAAGCATGCTTAGCTCATGGATGCAGGTCTGTGAGACTGATGGAGGTTTCAGATCATGTGAGACAGTCAAGTGATTTTACCTAAAGCCAAATTAGATCTATACTGACCTTGCTGTGACTCCGAATGCCAATAAATTTGATGTTTAGTCACAACTTTCAACAAGTTAACTCTGAATCTTTGTATTCCTCTGGATTAGGGATACCCCCTCTTAGTTGATTAGTTCACTAATTGGTTGTTTTGGTCATAGTCGACTAAACTTTCTTTAGTTGATTTTTTTTTTTGTTTTTTTTCTTGCTGAATGACTTATTTCAAATAATCTTATGAGAACATTCTGCTATAAACACAAGATTTAAAGTGGTGTTTTTGTGTGATTTGCTGTTGAGAAACCATACACTGTATATAAGGAGTAGATGTAGTCACAGTGACATCACCTATTGGTTTGTGGACTGCCACTTTGAACACTCAAGTTTGTAATTTTGGCCATTGCCATCTTGTTTTTTTAGTTGTCACCATCTTGGTTTTTGGAACCAACCAAGTGACACAATAGGGAGGAGCTAAGTACAACCAAACATTGAATAAGACATTTTAAGGTCACCAAAATATTGCAATTAACTGTGATGAACTAAAACTTCATTATGAAAGGGTTAAATTTGTAAGATGAAAACACAACAGCTCTCAGACCAGATAACGCTGTGGTAGCGACCTGTCAATCTCAAGGTAGCAACACCCAAAAGCATGTGTGCATAATTTAGCATAATTTACTACATGAACATCATACTGTATTGATGAAGACTTGAAACTAGCGATTAAGACCATAAACTCATGTTTACAATGTTTACTGAGGTAATCAATCAAGTAGGTTAATTTTCTCATAGACTTGTATACAATCAGAGTTCTTTATGCAACCAGAGGAGTCGCCCCCTGCTGGCCATTAGAAAGAATGCAAGTTTAATGCCCTTCAACATTGGTGTTACTTCTCAGACCGTGGAGTTGTCCACTGGGAGAAACTCAGTTTTACATGTCTGTTGATTAAATCAACTAATGGATTAGTCAACAGAGTGTTAGTCGACTTGACTTCCTTTGGTCAAGGACAGCCCTACCCTGGATGAAGATATTCCCTGGTTGGCAGCTGCCTGATTGGCTGTTTCCTTCAGCATGGGAGGATGACGATGATGCTGGGGTGTCAGCAGTGTTAATGGGATTTCCAGGGTCATGATTTGGTCCTGCTATGTAGAGTTGAAAGAGGCCATTGGCCATTATAGCACTAAGCTGATCAACTCAATACTGGATTACAATTTTAGGTGCCTGCAGCTTACTGACTCTTTCCGCTGTTTAGTCCTGCACCAGGGCTTTATATAGTTGGTGTTGCCTGCTAGCTGCAGCTAGAATTTTCAGGTCACACAGTATAAAGTCCATCTAGGGTTGTCTTTAAAGCAGTACATGGCTTGTGTCTATGTTTTGCCCAGCCATTAAAGTGAATTATTCACATTTAAAGAGCAAACTGAGTTTGATTCACCGGGTCAGAAAGGTCATGCTGACCTTGGGCTTTTGATATAAAAGAACGTTTACTATAATATGATTGTCCTCCTGTACAGGTGAAGCCTAGCCCGTATTATATCACATATATCCTATCTATGTTATCATTGGCTGGATTAGAACCTGCGCGCTTCACTGAAGTATTTTAACATTTATAACATAGTGGCTGGTGCTGTTGCTGTGACACATGGTAACTGACAAAATGGTGGCTCATGATAAGACTGTCTCTTCAGAACCTTGTGATTATGCGGTTATTTTCAAAGGCAGTTGATCTTTATTGTCCCTGGAGGGGAAATTCGCTTCACAGTAGACGGCAAAAACACAAACACAACCTACAAGAGGACATGGGACATTAATCACAACAGTTACAGCAAACAACAACTAAAAATGGATGTATCTGTCCATTAAAAGTACTATTTTAATAGTATAGCCATGATAAAGTGCTGCTGAGCATTGCAGTCAAGTCAAGGTACTACGGTTGGAGAATATCGGAAAAAAAATGACTATTGTCACTATTGAAAAAAATGACTATTGTGATATGTTTTGGGATACTGTATCGATTCTCAGAAACACTGTATCAATTTTTAATAGTTTATATGCAAAGATTAACTCAGTTAACACTATTACTATTATCTTACCTCATTTGAAAAGTGATGCACCCTGTCAAAGTAGTGTGAGGGTCTTTTTTACTCAGGTTTTATGCGTATGGCAGTGTTCTTTATATGATGACTCTTTTCCCAAAATTAGATTTAAAGAATCACAATATATCGCCTCATCATAACCCCTTTATCATGATACGTATTGTATCGCCAGATTCTTGCTGCACAAACACAGTCCTACAAAGTATGGTAAAAACTTTAAACCTTTTTCCCTAGAGGACATGTACACAAAGCCTGGCTATCTCATTCAATGTTTCATGCCTGCAGCTGCAATTATCTACTGGCTGAGCCAACAACATCAGATCCATCCCTCACACCACAGATGTGTCAGGAGAAATCAGATGTTCGGTTATTTCACCCTTTAAAGCGTGCAGCATGTTTCTAGGGGCCTACTATGAACACAGATGTTAAAGGAATAAAGGTTCTTAAAGGAATAAGAACAGTTTTATAAACCTGATTAAAAAATAGTGACTATAATATGTCATAAATACCAGATAAATGCAGTAAAGATATCTTCAACTATGTCAGTGCAACACATTCTCATCCCAACTTGTCGCATACTGACGCTTTGTCAGACCCCTCAGCGTCACTTTTTCCGTAGCACTAAATACATGCTGTTGTAAATTCAAACAAAAACACTTGCTTAGGTTTAGGCAACAAAACCACTATAGTTAGGTTTAGGAAAAAAACAAGAAGAAGAAGAAGAAGATCTACCTTTATTAGTCCCACAATGGGGAAATTCAATTTACACTCTGTTAAACTCATACATGGTACATGCAGACCTGAAACACACATACATGCATTAATGGAGAGACGTCAGAGTGAGGGGGCTGCTCCTGACAAGCGCCCCGAGCAGTTGGGGGTTTGGTGCCTTGCTCAGGGGCACCTCGGCAGTGCCCAAGAGGTAAACTGGCACCTCTCCAGCTACCAGTTCACACTCAGTTTTTGGTCCATGTCGGGACTTGAACCGGTGACCCTCCGGTTCCCAAACCAACTCCCTACAGACTGAGCTACTGCCGCCCCAACACGGTTGGGCTTAGAATGACTACGTTTTTACAGTGAAAATGGGACTTGATGTTGTGAACATGGGACATGAATGAACGGCTGATTGCAACGTTAAAATAAAACTTAACGTACACGACATGAACAGCGGTCTCCTGGGGGGGAAGTCTTGTGTTTGTTGGACCCATCCACCTCCCCTCCCACCTACCCTGTGTGTCTTTTCGCTCTTTAAACTACGTCACCACCACAATTTCCCTGTGTTCACTGTTGCCATGGATGGGTTTACATTATAGTTAATGGAGAGCTCGGTGCGGCTCATACCGCCTCTTATGCGTCAGTATCAAACAAAGTGTCAGTATTTGACGCCCTGGGAATGAGAATGAGCAGATTTATGGGTGTGAAATTGCATTTCACAGAGCAAAAGATGGAGATTTATGAATGTCAGAGAACTATACCTGAATACATCAACTGATATATTGTTATCATACTTACATAAAACTGTTGACACTATCCACTCAGGCTGCACAGTTATGGCCAAAGTGACAATCATGATTATTTTGATCAATATTGAGATCACAATTATTTATTTTGATTGTTCATTGATTTTAGCACTTTCACATTAAAATAAACAGAGAGTTGGTTTCACTTCCATGCTGTGCTACATTTCTGCTGGTGTACAAATTAGGGCTGCCCAATGTTGGGAACTTTTTTTGACTTATTTTTTTTCTACAATATGAAAAAATACAAGAATATTCACCCAGCCCCTTTGTTAACTACATTTTAAAGTTAAATGCATCAATCTGGTGCACTTTGAGAGTAAAATTATCAACATAAAGAGACTTGATCAACAACTCAATTTAATCATAAGCATGCTGGTTGTATAGATAATATCTATAGCCAAAAGAGAAGCCAACAGATCTCAATTGCTGGCTGTTGGCTGGCTGTTAGTTTAAGAGGTGTTGATTTGATATGCAGCAGAACGCACATTTTAAACATCAGTATCACAGGTGATCATGTTCATTTAATTTTGGGAAGCCCAAGTCATGATTATGATTAATATTCGATTAATTGTGCAGCTCTACTAGCCATCAGTTGTATGACTAAGAGTTTGTCCTGAGGGTGACAGTAAATCAAAAGCCATCAGGTCATTAAAATCAAGTGTTCATGTCCTTGTCAGTTTTATGTCTTGTTCTCTGTTGCTCTCTGTCCTTGTATGCCCCCATCAGATTAAAAAAGGTTGATTTCCTTTTGTTTGTTTGTTTGTTTTTTTTCACAGTACTGGGAAGTATTTAGTCTGCTCGGTCTGAGAAGGAGTCCAATTTTGATATGAAAGCAGTGTGCATAATTCCTGGTATGTTCTTTGCAAAATGTATTGTACAGTATATGTATTTTCTGATAAGAGGACAGATTAGTAAGTAGAGCTACAACAATTAATTTGTTGTCAACTAAATTAGATTAATCGCCAACTATTTTGATAACTGATAATGTTCCTGAAAGTCAGAAGAGACTGTTTACATGTCTATATACTGAAGCTGTCTCACATGATAGTGGCTCGGCAGCGTGTTTACGCCCTGTACTGTTCTCAGAAACAGGACTGAAGTATTTCTGCTGCTGCGGTGCTCCGCTGTGTCTTTCAGTGCACGAGAAAGAAACATTCCTTATTAATCACCTTTGCAAAGGTGGGCTGTCATACAACCATGCATCATCATCATCATCATCCTGCTTACTGTGATAAGGTCACCATGTTAAACCTATGTAGAAGAAGAAGAAGATATTCCTTTATTAGTCCCACGAGGGGAAATTCAATTTTTTCACTCTGTTGTTAACTTATACACGGTACATGCAGACCCGAACACACACATGCACAAACATGCAACAATTGGAGAGATGTCAGAGTGAGGGGGCTGCTCCTAACAAGCGCCCCGAGCAGTTGGGGGTTTGGTGCCTTGCCCAGGGGCACCTCGGCAGTGCCCAAGAGGTAAACTGGCACCTCTCCAGCTACCAGTTCACACTCAGTTCTTGGTCCATGTCGGGACTTGAACCGGTGACCCTCCGGTTCCCAAGCCAACTCCCTACAGACTGAGCTACTGCTGCCCCATGTACAACTATGGAGGAGTGACTCAGCAAGCAAGCAGTTAAAGTAAATTGGCTCTCTGTGATGACCACAAATGCGAAGGCTGGATATACAGTATAATAAACAAATAAGACAAAGTGCACCTGAGGTGAGACTGAGAAAAGTCCAGAACATTATTATCTGTGAGAGAGGAGCGTCTCACTGTTGGCCAGTGCTCTCTCAGCTTAGCAGCTTATTCAGTTTGGGCTTCTGGTTACGTAAGAGGGCTATATGCAGCAGGAGGCTAATCCACTGCCTTGACCTTAATGCCAATTATCAGATCATGGTGACGTTATTGAAATTAAGGCACTTGCCGCCTTTATGATATCAAGGAAGTGTAAGTGGTCTTAAAACAAGTTGTCTGCAAAGCTTCTGTAAAGGTAAAATGCCTGTTGTTAATGTTGAATATCCCTGTAAGCGTACATTGTCTCGTGAAATGAATACAGTGTCTAGTCAACAAGATACATGGCAGAACGTCAAGGTGTTGTGTTGACATTATTAGACTTATAGCTCACTGTTAATTAGGGCTTCAAGATTATGGCCAAAATGCTAATTCACCCTACCACTATTCACTCTTCACCCCACCCTTATGTTAACTACGTTTAAAAGTTAAATGCTTCAATCTGGTGCACTTTGAGAGCAAAATTAGCAACAATAAGAGTTAAATAAAGTATTTTATGCTCTTAATTTAATCATAAAATTGTGATTGCACTTAATATTCAATTTGTTGTGCAGCCCTGCAGTTAATGTTGTGTTAAAGTGGAGGAACGTTTGGTGTCTGTCTCATATTAGTCTCTGGCTTGAAATTTCTATTTAGAAATGCATTTCTTATTTTCCATTTCCTGGAATCCTGAATTTCCAGGTACCATCTTAAGTAGTGTGTTTTTCTTTGTTTTTGGCAAAATGTTGTTTTTCAAGAGCCTAATGCTTTGGGGTTATTATCGAATACAGTCACACATATTGCATATAATAACATACAGTATCTGTAGACTAGGAACTGACCATTCTGAGATTAGATTAGATATTTCTTTTGTTTTGGGAGATTTTTTTTCATAGTCAATACAACACAGAAATATACTGCAACAATTAATCAGTTTGTCAACTATTGAATTAATTGCCAACTATTTTGATAATCGATTAATCAGTTTGACCAAAGGACCAGTGTGTAGCACTTAAGGAGACATAACATTAATAACTATGTTTTCATTCGTGTTTAATCACCTGATGATAAGAATCATTGTGTTTTTATCAGCTCAGACTGAGCTTGGGCCAGAGTTAATAACGTTACTTGCTCCCATCGCCGCCACTCTCTCTCTCTCTCTCTTACTTCACGACTCACTTCCCACATCCATACACACTCTCTGCACTCTATTCTTACAACAAATGTCTCTAGAGACGGACATTAACTGTTGTGTCGGCCATCACGTAGCACACTGGAGAAGCTTCAGTGGGTTGTAATGTGCAGTCTCAATGCTAGATACCACCAGATCACATACACAGCTCCTTCACCTGTGAATATTTTCTGCTTTCTATGACAGTAAACTGCATATTTTACTGCATTTCATAGACTAAACAACTAATCAATGAATCAACAAAATAATGAACAGATTAATCAACAGTGAAAGTAATCGTAGTTGCAACCCTAATAGACAGTACACCAAATCTTCTTGTATACATCCACCCATCCATCCCAGCTCACAGCAGAGGGCTCTTCTCCATTTTAGAGCCCTGTATCCCCAACCAGTTGGTCATAATGTGAAGTGTTGATTGAAGGGGTAATCTGTGTCATTTGCTATTATGAGCGCGATGGCGCTGAGGTTCATATCGACTGGATGTGGGAAAGCAGATGATTTTGATTTGAGATTATGAACATGTATGTCCATGCTTAAGCTTTCTATCATGAACTATCATTCACAGTTCACATCTGTTGTTGTTCCTGACCTGGATGGAGTAGAGCAAGACAAGAGGCCTCTCCTATGAGGGATGAACTGCTTTCTACCAACTTTCAGTTTTCACTAATGCAACACCAGCTCTCCCGTCTATCTCCCTCCCTCCCTCCCTGCCGACCTCATGGCTTCAGTAATAACTCAAACATCTGCACATGGCTTGGCGAGGGAATTGCAGATTTCCAAGTCAGTCGGGCAAACCAGCCTCCTGCTGTGTGTGTGTCTCTATCGTTGAGGCAAAAGCCTGAACTCAGGGTTACGCAATCACTCACACTGCTGTGTGCCAGCTGGTAGAGGTGGACAGAAACAGAGATGATGTTTTTTTTAATCCTTAGTGAAACTGCAGACGTTCTCTGCAGCAGCTTTTCCTTCATTTCACCACATGTACTGTTCTGTAATCAGATTTTGTGTCATTTTTATGTAATTATCAAGTATGTTTAAGGCATGGATGTTCTGTAAGTTACATTGAATTACAGGATTCAGTCATTTTTATTATATTCTGTATGGCAGCTGTAATGTTTATAAGCAAAAATGATTGGTTCACATGTGGGTGACATTCTACATTATCTCTTCCTAATTTTGTCTTCAGGGGCTTTAAATTTATTGTAGTGTTGACCATATGACTTTACTCTCAAGCAGGGTGTGTGACCATAAGAAAAAGCAGTTTTGCTTTGTCATGCAAGCTTGTTGTGACTCAATACAGGACGTGATGTGCCTCTGCTGTTGTGACAGACAGCATCAACCATTGTGGATCACATGATTTATCAGCTGATCAGACAGTTCCCTCATACTCAGCTGTCTTTGTTTATTTTTTTTCTCCATCCAACAGTCAAGGCTTTGTGGTGCCATGATGAGGAAAGTCGTGGAAGTCATCCTGCTGTTGTTGCTGCTGTTCTTCACGGTGCATGCAAACGGAAAACGTAAGTGTTTGGACACTGCCAGTCTGAACTGCACAATTAATAGGTGATAAGTAGGGCTGTCAGTCGATCAGAATAGTTAATCATGATTAATCACAAATTAATCATACATTTTTTATCTGCTCAAAATGTACCTTAAAGGGAGATTTGTCAAGTATTTAATACTCTTACCAATATGGGAGTGAGCAAATATGCTTGCTATATGCAAATTTATGTATAAAAGTAGTATTGGAAATCAGTTAACAACACAAAACAATGACAAATGTCCAGAAACCCTCACAGGTTCTGCATTTAGCATAAAAAATATGCTCAAATCATAACATGGTAAACTGCAGCCCAAGAGGCAACAACAGCTGTCAGTGTGTCTGACTTGACTATGACTTGATCCAAACTGACTGTGATTATCATAAAGTGGGCATGTCTGCAAAGGGAGACTCGTCGCTTCCCAAAGAACCCATTTTCTTTCACATATCTTGAGGTCAGAGGTCAAGGGACCTGTTTGAAAATGGCTATGACAGTTTTTCCTCACCAAAATTTAGAGTAAGTTTGAAGCATTATTTAACCTCCTTCATAATAAGCTAGTATGACATGGTTGGTACTAATGGATTCCTTAGGTTTTCTGGTTTAGTATAATGCAGTATCTTCACTCAAGCTTTAAAACTCTGCAACCTCCAAAAGATCGGTTGCATTAATGCATTAAAGAAATTAGTGGCATTAAACCAAATTGCGTTAACGCATGATTGCATTAACTTTGACAGCCCTGGTGATAACTAATGGTGTTGTTTATCTGTGGGTATTTTTGTGGTGTATTACACATTCACAATTCACATCGGTCGCTCTCTATTTCTGTTACATAATAACCACTGCATAGTGTGTAATCTAGTATTTTCCTGTCTGTCTTTAGTCTACAGCCCACCAGGGAAGCCCGCACTGACCAGATGTCGTTCTCCTGAAAAAGAGACCTTCACCTGCTGGTGGGAGCCCGGCTCTGATGGGGGACTGCCCACGACCCACGCCCTGTACTACCGCAAGGAGAGGTGAGTGGCTTGGTGCGCACAGTGAGAAGCAGTAAAGTGACAAAAATGGACTGTTCCTCATCAAGAGAGAAGTCAAATGTTGGTTGCAGCAGCTGGTCTGAAAGGCTCTAAAGTCACCAAAGATGGCGATGTGACATCAGCATAGAAGAATAATTGAGCTGAACGTCAGTAAAGCAATCGCATCAAACAGTATCCCCCCTGCTTTCTAAATATAGACATTCACTGTTGTGTTCATTAAACCGGTCTACTGGGATTCTGCTTCGGGGGCAAAGTGCTCATACACTTCATGTCAGCTGAGTTATTTTCAATGTCCTCTTGAAAAGAAAACATCATAGAAATGAGGAAAACCTGTCGTGGAAAAGACGATTGTAGTTGCTTCTGACAGTGACCTGAAAAAGAAGATGGAACTAGAGCTGCAACTAATACTTATTTTTTGAGCTGCCGCAATTAACAGATTAATTTTAATCTATTATTATTATCTAAATTATTATTAATAAACTATTAAATTAATTGGCAACTATTTTGATAACCGATTAATTGGTTTGAGTAATTTTATGATTTATAAAAAGCATAAATTCTCTGATTCCAGCCTCTTAAATGTGAATATTTTCTGGTTTCTGTACTCCTCTATGATAGTGGGGGGGGGTCTCTTTTTTTTGGGGTTTGGTTTGGGGTCCGGAGCGGCCCCCCTTCCACTCCCCCCCCCGACCAAAAAATTATTTTTATTTTTTAGTTGGAGGGGAGCCTTTTTTTCTCTTCCTCTCCCCCGCCGCCCCCCCCCAGCACACCACACCCCCCCCCCCCCCCGGCCCCTTTTCGAGGACCCCCCCCCCCCCCCCCACCTCCCTTTTTTTTTTTTTTTTTTTTTTTTTTTTTTTTTGTTTTTTTTTTTCCCTTTTATAATTTAAAAAAAAAGAAAAAAATTTAATTTCCCCCCTTGGGACTAATAAAGGACTATCTTCTTCTTCTTCTTCTTCTAAACTGAATATCTTTGAGTTTTGGACAAAACAAGACATATGAGGATGAAACACTGGTCCGACCGTTTTTACCATTTTATAGACCAAACATCGGATCGATTAAAATAGTCGACAGATGAATCAGCAGTGAAATCACTAGTTTCAATCACTAGTTTCACATCACATCATTAGTTTCAGCACTGATTACATTTAAAATAACATTTCTTTTACATTTTTTCTTAAAAAATATTATCTTTACCATACTTTGGTGTTTCATTTTTACCTCTTTACTTAAGATCACATTAATGTTGTTTCTCTGTGTTTTTTTTATTATTTTAAATGAACCAAAACACTGCTGAGGAAGAGCTTGGGTAGATAATAATAAGAATAAATATGAACTCAAAGATATTCAGTTTACTGTCACAGAGTAAAGAAATCTGAAAATATTCACATTTAAGAAGCTGGAAACAGAGAAATCAGACTTTTTTTTTTCTTAAAAAATGCACTCAAACCGATTAATCGGTAACCAAATGCGATGCCATGCTGTTTTCCTGCCTCTCTTGCAGCTCAGAGACGGTATACGAGTGTCCCGACTACCACACAGCTGGAGAGAACTCCTGCTTCTTTAACAAGAACGATACGTCCATATGGGTCAACTACAACATCACCGTGGTGGCCACCAACGCGCTGGGCAGCGCCTTCTCCGACCCCGTGGACATAGATGTGGTGTATATTGGTGAGGAAATGCATAAACGTTATTCCCTGAACTTGTCTGCATAGCCAGGCTACACTTTGAGCAGCTACCACTATAACACACCCGAATCACCGACTGAAGGCTCCAGGTTTTGACAAGGAATAAGAATATGTGGAATAAAAAAAGATGATACTGTATATCTTGACCTACTGCACTGATTTTGATTTTTTTTAAAAAAAAAAAAAAAATGTCCATCTGAAGTCCAGCAATGTTAATGGTGGAAGAAGTAAGGAACACTCAAGTAAAAGTAGTAATACCACAGCATAAAAATACTCCATTACAAGCAAAAGTGCTGCATTCTAAATCTTATTCATGTAAAAATACAGAAGTATCAGCATCAAAATGTACTAAAAGTAAAAGTATCCCACTTAGAGTGATATACTGTATGGAATATAATTATTGATGCATTTATGCATTTATGCATTAAACAGTATTTTAATGTCGTCAAGGTAGAGCTCATTTTAACTACTTAATATACTGTTAGAAATTAAACTTTCATAACAATGCATCATATTTTTAAACTGTTCATAGGTTTTACATGTAAAATCCTGACGTGAAAAGTAATTAGTAACTACAGCTGTCTGATAAATGTGGTAAAAAGTACAATCTGAGATATAATGGAGCAGAAATATAAAGTAGTGGAAATTGAAATACTCAAGTGAAGTACCTTTGTTCTTTGTTACAATCCACCACTGTTTACTGGAGTTATTTTTACTTTATTTTGGGGACGGGGGTTGTATTTGTTCATGTGATGCTCGAGGCGCAATTTCCCCGTGAGGATTAAAAAAGTGTATTTATTGCACACTCACACAGCTGCTTAGTGGCATACTGGGTTACACTGGGCTAATGCTCTCTGAGTGAGCTAACCCTCCCTCCAGCTGTAACTGCACACTGAAGGTCACCATTTTAAAGCTGTGAAATTGTTTTGTCAGCCTGCTGAGTAAACGTTGAATATGATCAAACCAAGCTTTAAGAGAAATTGAGATGTTTAAACCATTAAGTGAACTGATCCTAACAAATATTGCTATCCCAACCCTAATATAGCTTAATGCTCTGGGCCACAGGCCTCCATGGTTGTTCAAAAACTTTAAACAAAAAAAAAAAGTGGGTCTGAAAAGTGAAGCCAATGCCAATATGCCTTGCATTTTTTCTAATAGCCAGCAGGGGGCAAATCCTCTGGTTGCAAAAGGGCAATGAGAAAATGAGTCTACTTCACACTTGATTTATTACATCAGTAAACAATGAGAAAATGAGTCTATGGTCTTCAATTGCTAGTTTCAATTCTTGTTCAATACAACATAATATTCATGTAGTAAATTATAGTCCCATTTAGAGTCAAATAGACCTTAAGGTACAAGGTATGGGGATTAAGGCATGGTTGCCATGTGATTGATAGGTTGTTAGCATGGTGTTATCCAGTCTGGGAGTTGTCCGTGTTTTCATCTTACAACTTTAACCCTTTCACAGTGTTTTCAGTTCATGAAAGTTCATTGCAACATTTTTGGTTCAGTACACTTAGCTCCACTGTGTCGAGTCACTTGTGGCAGCAAAAAAACAAGATGGCGATGGCCAAAATGCCGAACTCTTGGCTTCAAAATGGCAGTCGACAGACCCTTTCACAGTGTGTTTTCAGTTCATGAAATCATGAGTGCACAAAATTTATTGTAACATTTTGGTTGCTAAAAATGTCTCATTCAGTGTTCGGTTGTAATTAGCTCCACCCTCTCGTGTCATTTCTGGTTGCGAAAAACCAAGATGGCAACAGACAAAATGCTGAGCTCGGCTTCAGAACAGCAGTCCACAAACCAATGAGTGACTTCACTTGTGACTACATCCACTTCTTATTTACAGTCAATGTTAAAAACACATAAAAGTGCTACACTGCTACACCGACCTGTTTCTTATGTCGTTTATTTTGAGTCAATCCCACACACACCGTCCTGCTGCCAGAAATACTCACCAGAGCACCAAATACGTATTAATCCATGGCTGAAATCAGTCCCCAACAGCTGCACTATTTTCTCCTCTTTGAGTGATGTTTTTAAACCTACAGTGGCCCACTATTTTAAGAAATAATTTAGCCCTCTTTAAAAAAAATATTATCTTTAGATGCATTTTAAACGTAGGAACATTTAGGGCTCGGGGATGAAAGCCACAGACATAGTAAGGAAGTTTTTAGTCTTTTCACAGAAACATGTAAAGTAATTCCAGCCTCTGTCATTTGACATCTGTTTAAACAGAAAATCTGCTTCATATTATGTTTTATATTATGCTTTGTTAGTCCCATCCTGTTGCTGTATACAAAATCATTTTGTTTTGTTCATGAAATATCCAGAAGGGATAGATGCCCTTGAGGCTGCATATCTGAACATGCTCCACTTCCTCTCTAATAGTTTGGTTATCAGTCCTTAGCTGTCCTTGTCTGACCTCATGGTCTCCAAGAAGATTACTCAAAGCCTAAACATTAATATGTATCTCAACCATGTCGCCACACTTTGGAAAGTCACTCCTGCAATGACTTTGTTCTTCTGGTGGAGGTTTGCATTGGTTTACTGTTACATGGAAGAAGAGACATGGACACACTGCTGTCTATTGGGAATACTGGAAACTCAGTCACAGCTCCTATTGTGGTCCAGTAGTATGAACATTATTATCTGCTTATATTTTCTTCCTTCCTCCCAAGACATCCTCTCTCATTCACATTTTCTCTGTCTCCCTCTTCAGTCAAACCTAATCCTCCAGAGAAGGTAACGGTGACTGTGATGGAGGACAAGGACTGGCCCTTCCTCCGGGTGTCATGGGAACCGCCACATAAGGCTGACACCCGCTCCGGTTGGATCACCCTCATCTACGAGCTCCGCGTCAGGTTGGAGGAGGAAAATGACTGGGAGGTACGTAACTCGTCGTCCAGGGAGTGGACCGCTGGTTAAAATGTTCAAACTAATGTCAGTGAAGTAGTCCTGAGAGTAGAGGCTGTTTGTCAGAAATACCAATATTAAGCTTAAATCAAAAGGCCACCGATGCATCATGGGTATGCAGAGTACGCCGGCAAGAGAGTCCATTTTCCATTCAAAATTTCTGTTTGTCATGATTTATTTATCCACAAAAAAGCACGTAAACAAAAGAACAAATCACCTCTCTTGCTCTGATAAAAAGCGAGAGGCTCACCCAGGTGGATGCTGGATGATTCCTCAGCAGATCTCAACATGGCTGCCAGGTCCCAAACTTTCTCAATTTACAGAAAAACAGTACACTATAAGATGCTGCTGAAAACATTTGAGGTGAGAAATAGACATTACAGTAACAGAATATAGATTCATATGTGATCAGCGCTGCCTAGTTTGACCGTTTGATTGGAGTTTGCAAGTGCTGTGTCACGGCTCTCAGAGACGAAGCTGGACGGCGAACTTTTTTAGTCATATTTCAGCTTTAATTTCCTCATAAAATTAGATTAATTCTTCTTTTTTCACTTTGCAATAATAATAATCAATTCTAATAATAATATTTTGTCAATTTGAAGCACTGTCTGGACAGTGCATGGCTGCTCACGTTGTGTCGTTGTGTGTGTTGTATTTCCAGATGCACCTTGCAGGCCAGCAGAAGATATTTAACATTTTCAGCCTGCGGTCAGGTGGTAAATACCTGGTTGAGGTGCGCTGTAAACCCGATCATGGCTTTTGGAGCGAATGGAGCTCCACATCCTACATCAAAGTTCCCGACTGTAAGAAATCTACCAACGATTCTGTACAGTACTACACAGTATACATACTTTTTATAGGATTTAATGCATTTATTAAAGGAATTTTGCAAGGTTTTTGGGAAATGCGCTTATTCAATTTCTTGCCGAGAGTCTGATGAGAAAATCAGTACTGCTCTCATAACTCACTGTCAAGATATGAAGCTACAGCCAGGAGATGGTTAACTTAGCTTATCATAAAGACTGGAAACTGTGGGAAACAGCTAGTATGGGTTTGTCCTAGTAGGCAGCCAGCTGTTTCCCCTGTTTCCAGTCTTTATTCTAAGCTAAGCAAACTATATCCTGATTTCAGTCCCATATTGAACAAACCAACGATCTATCGCATTTCCCAAAATGTGAAATATTGCTTTGATTAATGGTAATGATATGAAAGCTGGACAATTATGTGATTATGCATTATTTTTATTATTATCATTTAACCTTTATTTAACCAGGAATTTCCTTGAGATTAAAATCTCATTTTCAAGGGAGACCTGGCAATGATATCACACCATTACAGTGTCACAAAAATGATAAAATAAAGCATGTTAAGGGCATTTAAAAATAAGAAATGTTACAAACAGACAACATATAATTAATACAAAATCCAGTGTAATATCCTATAATATTAATCAGAATAGGAAGAAGTAGTTAATGAGACACTGACGTTGTGTTGTGTCTTGCAGATTTCCATCGAGAGAAGTCAGTGTGGGTCCTTATTTCGGTCTTTTCTGCCTTCATCTTCCTCATCATCACATGGCTGCTACACATGAGCAGCCACAGGTAAAACAATGACTACAGATTCCTGATGCAATGTGTTTGTTCAAATATAATCTCAGCTGCCAGTTTACAAGCAAATTTTAAACCAATAAAAAAAATAAATAATTGTCAGACAATAGCCGCTGCGTTCCCAGCTGGCATTTCAGCCAATGTATTCCGCTTCTTTTGCTCTCCACACTCCACACAGACTGTTTACCTACGTTCAACTTAAGCCTACTCAATCATGATTGGTCAATACTACCACAACAAATGGGTTCTGTTTATAGAGATTCTGTCAAATGTGATTTTTTATAGTAATATGAATCCATGTTACATGCTACAGAGGCCCAGAGCAGCAGCTTACCTCAAGATCACAATTTAGTTTATCTAAAGATATCCACTAATCTTGTTGTGATCATGACTTAACTATTCCATTAAAAAGGTACACATTTATTTTTTAAGCACATTAGCACAAGGAGAAAAGTCTGACTGCAACATTGTATAGCTTGAGAGATTTAAAACTTCAGACCTGACAGTTAAATATCTTGAGATAATGTGATATTACGTTGTGATCAAAAAATAAAAGGACTTATACCGATACTTTTACAGTACACAGCAAGACTTTTCTCATATTTGTTGATTTTCATCTGCTGCTCACAAGCCCTGACATAGATGTCTTTATTTTCCATGTATGAAGTCTGAAGCACTGTATTCTGCCACCAATCCCTGGTCCTAAAATTAAAGGATTTGATGAGCAGCTTCTCAAGGTAAAGCAACAACAGATGGACATGTGTTCATTTACACAGTAATGCCACAAATAATATTTTTAAATAAGAAAGTAAACTTCTGACTGATTGTCTCACTACTTTACTGTAACTGAATTGTGCTTTTTGTGTGTAGAATGGCAAGTCTGACGAGGTCTTCAGTGCCCTGGTGGTGCCTGGTTTCCCTCCAACCACATCATCTAACTATGAGGACTTGCTGGTGGAGTACTTACAGGTGTATATCCCTGAGGAGCAGGAGATGATGCTGGAGGAAAGGAAGGATCTACATGATGGCTGCCTCAAATCTGAGAGCTCCACGTCTGACAGCGACTCTGGTCGGGGCAGCTGCGACAGCCACACTCTGCTGATGGATAAGTGTGGGGAGGTAAAAGAAGAAGAGAGGCAAACGGACCGAGAAATGCTAACGGAGGGACAGAGGCATCAGAAGGGCTGGGAGGAGGACGTGTTGACTTATGCTCATGGAGACATGGTTAGCCCTGACATGTCCAGTGGGAGGGTGAAAACCTGGCCGTCTGTGTTTTCTCCTCTGCCCCAGTACAGCTCAAGCCCACTGGACCACCGGAGCTCACTTGAGCTGGCCAAACAGCATTCCCTCTCCACGTCCTCCTGCCTCACCCAGCCTAACCACAGCACTAAGGAGGATCTTGGACCGAGCTACTGGGACTTCTGCTTGAGCAACAAGCAACCTCACCTGCTCCATCCCCAGACACAGGTCCGCCGGCAGCTCCAGGCCCACAGCGAGGCCAACGTCTCCAACATCGGATGCAAACAGGCACCCGCTGGTCTGCGGTCGCCCACGCTCCAGGCCACCGAGTACGTTGAAGTCCAGAGGGTCAACAAGGAGGATATGGTGCTTCTCCAGCCCGTGGTGTCAGGCTGTGGCCACATCGGAGGTCCCCTTCAGGGGCAGGACTACAGCAAGGTGAAGGGGGTGGACAGTGATAACATGCTGTTGCTCCAGAGAGAGGCGATGGAAGAAGATAGGTGCCCCTGTGTGGACCAGGAGACGAATGGGAGCTGTTACACATCGTCCACAGTTAGCACTATGCAGAAGCCTGCAGCCTGCATTCACACTGGCATGCCAGTCCAGGACGAAACGGCCCTGGCAGTGGATGGTTATGTTGACACTGCCACCATGTGCACCCTGCCCACCTGCTAGGTGCCCAACAAGCCCAACTGGCAGGTCTGGGACATTATAAGACCTGTTTTAGGCAAAAAACACTAACACTGGATGACAATGTTTTGCTGTTACCTTTAGTGATTTTTTTTCTTATCATAAAAGAGATGTCTTTTCTCTGATGAGAATCTAAAAAGACTATAGAATAATATTCATTCAACTTTATAAAGATTGATTGGATAAATTAAGTGTTACCTTATGCTGTCATTATGATTAATTATGTCATGAATTTTCTTTCTCCTCAAAGGCACATTTCATCAACTATTTTAATGTCTTTCATGACATATATTGATTTATTCTGTTGTAATGTAAATAGCCCAGCTGTTAATATTATTTATGTAAAATTGCAGAAAGCTCAAACATAAAATGTTTTTATTTTGTTTCAGTTTCTGATTGTGTGTGTTGTCTCTGCTCCCTGAACACTATATTAAAGACTTTATGGGGTACTGCAGCTCCCTCTCCTGGTCACAGTGAAAACCCTAACCCTATGTATATATATATATATATATATATATATATATATATATATATATATATATATATATATATAAACACACACACACACACACACACACACACACACACACACACACACTAAATATTATTCTGCTGTGGCTCCAGTATAATAAAAAAATCTGGTCAATTTTAAGGAGAATATATATGATTTAATTTCCTATATGAATGCACACCTTCATCTCAGCTAGTCGTTGTGAGGGGCTGCTAAATGTAACTGGAAAATAGTGTCATGAAACTTTATTTTACTGAGTCTCCGCTGTTTACAGTGATAAATTGCTGCATTTCTCTCTTTTGCATGTATATGTATCTACAGTAGCTTTATAAACAGTCAGCTGCCCGTATACAAAATGGATTTCGAAACAACAATCAAATAGTAATTGAATTGGCAATTGTTAGTCTATTGCTGATTGCATGCCTTTTCTTATTGCATGTATGTAATCAACAATAATGAGGTGAAAAAACATGCTGATTGATCAGCTACTATTCCTCTACTGTTTTTAACAGACAACAGCAATAAAACAAAGGGCACCTCCCACCCCTCACCTGTATCTATTTCATACAGTGTATGGTTTAACTGCTTAGGTATCATCAGCGTATTACCATTTAAATAACACAAAACATGTTTTTCAATACCTTCATGCTGACTTGCCAATATGAGATTAAAAAAAATCTACTAAATTGTTCTCATGAAGCACACTTATTTTAATAGAAATAATGGTAGTTTTTCACTAACAATATTTTAATTAATTTAAAACCAAAATGTGTCACTGCATAGGACACATGGGACAAACCTCTTCATATGGGATTTTAGTGCTTCTTTTATTTTATAATAATATTTTGATGGTTTTTTTCCCAATAAATTCCATGTAATATGACCCAGCGACTAAGATTTATAAACTGTATCAATGCAAATTTCTGATTTTGTTTTCCAGTGTCACATTTATTTTCATCCATACTCACAAACAGCACTGAAAGCTAATTATGAGGAGCTGATTGAAGTGTAGAGGTCAATACCCAGCCAGTAACATTAATGATTGATTACTATATTTATTCGTGTAAATGTGTGTCCAGTGTTGTCATACATTTAATAATAATCTGAGTCACTGGGACACGTTACATGGAAGTTATTGAAAGACAGAAAATGTTACCGTAAATATGTTTACATACATGACACTTTGTTTACAAACGTGACGTGCGCGCGCATCCTTGGACGTCGCAGAGAAGCGGAAGAGTCTGAAGTTCGTCCTGGTTCCTGGCGGGTGTCACACGTTGAAGGGAGCGGGACGGCGGTGGTCCCCCTCAGCCCGGTCAACATGCATAAAGTTGTTTCCTCTCTCAGTGGCCGTTGTCCCGTTTTAACAGGACGGTTCCGGTCCCGGTCCGGTTCGGTCAAATTCCACTTGGCAAGTGGTGAGTTAGTTGTTTATTCCGATCTGTCAATGCTTTTTATACTATTGAATTTAAACGGTGTTATGTCGAAGTTTGTTCCCCAGCTGAATAGTGTTTCCGGCACATTTTGAGTTTTTGTTAATATTTCTTTAAAATTGGCAAAACCCGACTGATTTAACGTCATGCAACAAACTGAGTTCAGTTTTTGCCCAAATTAATTAATGAAAGTTGTCTAGCTAAATTTACTTTAAAAAAAAATGTAAACTAATGCAGTTTACAACGGTCCTGCAGGTGTTTCTATTATTTTGTCCAATCCAGGTTTTCGCTGTTTGTGGGTTACCTTCTTGACACGGGCCCCCTTTCACAGCAGCCATTATAGCATGTCATAAGCAGGGTGTTACACCTATCTTAAATTAATGAGATTTTCATATAGTCCTGCAGGTGTTTCTGTTATTTATCTTTATATTTATGCACATGCTTTAGCAGCAGGCACGTTATTTGCATTTAACTCCCACCATTTAATGGGTGTGTTTGCATTGAATTGAACATGGTTGGTGGCTTTTGTTAAGATTCAGCAGATGTGTTTTCTTGTTTACGTGTTTTGTAATATTTTGCATATTTTGTGTTCGTCTATTTCAAAAGTTTTCACCTAATGACTGAACTAATGGTTGAACTTGGCTAATGGCTGAACTAATGAAGCTACTGAACTATGGGAAATGGAAAGAATAATTCTGAAATAAATGAACTGAACCGTAACTAAACCAACAAAACAAAGGAGGAAAAAATGAAAACTAATTGTCACTGAGTGAATTCCTGTTACAAAATTCAAGTGGGTGTCTGAAATCTCATTCAAGTTAGAGAAACTGCACAAAAGTGAAGAATAACTTGACATTGTCCAACCCAGGTTTTCGCTGTTTACCTTCTTGACACGACTCTCCTTCACAGCAGCCATTATTGCATGTCATCGCAGGGTAACCACAGGTGTTATTAATAATATTGATTATGGCCTTTTTATTGTGCATGCTGGCTCACTGGAATGGCTGTGAAAATGGGGCCATAATGACCCTGCTATGACATGCCAAAATGGCTGCTGTGATAAGGGCCTAAATGCTGAGTAGCACCTCAAACCCATACAGGCGAATCAAAATCTCTCTAAAACATTTTCTACAAAAAACGACTGTATTATGAAGGCAGGATTTATTGCAGGACTGTGTGTATTAGTCTGCATTAATGATAAGGCTGCACCATTATGGCCAAAATGCTAATATTTTGATCAATACTGAGATCATGATTATTTATTGATTTTAAGGAGGAAATATATTTTTTGCACTTTCACATTTAAACATAGTGCTTTCACTTCGATGTTGGGCTACATTCCTGAGCAGACACACACATTGTGAACTTCAGTGTCGCAGGCTATCATGTTTATTCACTTGTTAGAAGTCAAAAATCGTGACCACGACTAATTTTTGGTAATTGTGCAGCCCTAATTAATGCTAGGTTTAGCCATGCAAAACTGACTGTTGCAGGCAAATTATTCAGTCAACATATTTGATAGGATGACCTAAAAATATGAGTAACTACAGCAAATTAAATTGCAGCAGAAGATGTTTAAAAGTCATATTATGACTCCAGGACTGGTTAAATTGAGGCTGCACCAGAAGAGGGAATAGTTACACACAAGCTATTTAGACTTTTGCATAATCCGTACTCCTCTGTGTAGTTTAATGTTTTCTCCTGGGTAAACAATTTAGCTTTGATAATATACTGTATAACTTGGATAGTTGCCAACCAGACCAATGCTCCTTCTGTCACACATTTTACAACCTAAGAGTAAACAAGCAGGATTTTTATCCTGTGTTGCACAATGTTTGATCTAAAGGGAACCACCAGCGTCAGCCAGGTTTTACAAAACTGTGCATCTGTCTGTCTGTAGATAATAAGGGGAAAGAAATATTGAGAGAGTTGAAAGACTTCTGGGTAAAATGACTCCCAAATGTTGCACAAAATGTCATCATAAAGCTTTGATCAGCCTCAGCCAAGTGATGAAGATCCCTCATGGAGTTCCTCAAAAATTAAATGTTTATTTTATGTCACTGTCTAAACTTCAGTAATTATATCGCAGGCGCATTATGTCAGAAATCAGCCTTCAAACTCCCTCCTGCAGACATCCCAGATATGCCCCCATGCAATTTCAAACCAGAGGAATACACGGTAAGAAAAAACAGCATCCTCCAGGAATACAGTGTCTCTATCTTGCTCAGTCGGACCTTGTATTCTGTAATCACCTAATATAAAATGTAGATGTAAACACGCTGGTGCTGACATTGACTGTAAATCCTGCCCTGTCTATTTGTCTTCGTCAAGGGTATGTCCAAGGAGCGGATGATGGAGATCCGCAGGCAGAATTGCAACCCCATGGTCATGAAGGTTACCTCCTATAAGAGACCAGTGTTTATCCACCAGGGACACATGCAGTGGCTGTGGGATGTGGACGGGAAGCGGTATCTGGATGTATTTGCTGGTGTGGCAACTGTCAGTGTGGGACACTGCCACCCGTAAGGTCCTTTTTCTTTACTGTGATAGTATGTTTTTTATATATAGAGTTCCTAATAATTCCTGTCATCTGTGGGTGCAGGAAGGTGACGGCAGCCGCAGAGCAGCAGCTGAAGAGACTGTGGCACACTACAAACATCTACGTCTTTCCTCCTATCCATGAGTATTGTGAGAAACTAGCTTCCTACTTCCCAGATCCGCTGAAGGTACCATGTTGGATTTCTTATCAGATCAGGAGTCTGGATAAATATGTGGGCTGTAATTCAACTGTCTGCTGGTCTTTGTTTCTCTGTCCAGGTGATATATCTGACCAACAGCGGCTCAGAAGCCAATGACCTGGCCATGTTGATGGCTCGACTTCACACAGGCAACTTTGACATCATCACTTTCAGGTACAAGTCTTTTTATGTAGTGTGAATAGAGAGACATCAGTGTGTGCTTCATAATTATGTGAAAAAAGTTTTAATCTAATAGTAACATTTAAAAAAATATATAAAGTATAAGGCAAAAAAAAATCAAAAAATCAAATTCACAGGTAGTGTTTACATTTTTTTCCCAGCCTGGTAATCGATTTTTAGTCAGTTTTGCAGTAGTAGTTTTTTTTTGTTTTTTTTTTTTTTATGGAAATTATGGACCAAAAAAACAGAAAATACAACATGAAAAAATATTCTTCGCACATTCACATTCTTAGATTCATTCAGCATGTCATACATGTTGTTTAGCTTGTTTCGTTGTCAAGAAAAGTTCTCTGTAATATAAATGTCTGAAATGTTTCTGATTTATTTTTCTCCGGCAGAGGATCATACCACGGTGGCAGCCCACAGACCATTGGTCTTACCTCCAACGCAGCATATAAATACCCCATTGCCAATGGTTTAGGCTGCACAAATGTACGTATGCATTAGTATATGACAGAGAAACTGATGATGCACATTATAATTTCTCTAAGTCTACGTTATTTGTATGGTATAAAAGTAGTTTTATTTGCTGGTTAGAGGATTCAGTGAAGATTGGGGTGGAGGTCATGTATGGTGGGACTGAGGTAAAGAGAAGGTAGAGGGATGATTGCATGGGAACAGCGTCCGAAAAAACGGCAAGGAGCGTAAGAGTTTAGATTCCCCTTTGTTGTCTTACATATCTGATATACAGGAGAATAATGTTGTGTGGCAGCATTCCAAGTTTCATGTTGATTTCTTTGTTCATGAAAAGTGACTGTTGCTGTCAGGTTGATCTAAGCTGATTAAGTTTCTGCTCAACCAAACAGACCATGTGTCCTGATGTGTTCAGAGGTCCGTGGGGAGGAAGCCACTGCAGGGACTCTCCTGTGCAGACCATCCGAGAATGTAGCTGTGCCCAAGGTACACAAACACGACACAACACATCGCTCTCGTAAACAGGAAGAAACACGACCGTTGACTGTGAGTTTAAGCATTACAACGCTTTTTGCAACACTCCTACAAAACATTAACCTTACTGTCTTTAAATGTAATTTGTTCATGCAGAGCGATAAACAGTGGTTCATGCTGGAGGTTTTACTTGTGTTCCTTTTATATGCAGCACAACATCTACATAAAACTTTTTTAAAGTGATTTACTTTTGAGTGTGTTTTGTCTTTAACCAAGATGAAAAAAGCAAACAATTTTCTATTTATGTACAGATCTCTGTGACAGTGTAAATGGATGTGTATTTTATTGAATTTCTTTAGAGCTGCAATTCACAAATTTGGTTTTATGTCTATATAAACTGCCTACAAGCCATGAGGGTAAAATAGGTCAGCTGTAACACTGAAAATAAGACAAATTTACTGAATCGCCTGTGTAATGTTCAAAGTCCACTACTGTTGATCATTTACCTCTTTTACCTCTTTTAACCTTTTACTGTTTTCAGGAATTTTAGCTGTACGATATAGTATGCCCTACCTGGAAATGATCAGCATGTTAGCACATCTACTGTACATGAGTGTTTACACAAAACAAACAACTGGTCCATTATGATACAATATGATATCAATATCAGTCAATAACATCTCTGCTACTCTTCATTAAATATAGTTATAATGCGAGACAGTTTGGTTAAAATTGATATCATTGCAGTTTTACCACTCTATATTAATCCATAAAATACAATATAATTACAAAAAATATTCAAAATGGCATGTAGAGTCAAATGTCTCAACAACAAACAAAAACATGTTTCACAGTAGTTCCAGTCTTCAGGATCTGACACTGATGGATTTTCATCAGTTTTTAACTTTTGTTCATCCATTAACTGTGAACCATAAAATAGTGTCATGAGAAAATGTCGTTACTACCACATGGTGCACAGTTAATGGATGAACAAGTTAAAGTTCACCAAAATCAGTCACAGTGTCACATCTTAAATATGTAAAAAAAACAATATATTGCTCAACCCGTAGCCTTTGTATTAAGATTAGCATTACATTTGTACTTATTACAGCAAATCAATTAACAACACAACCTGATTGTCCATAGTTAATCACAATTAATCGCAAATTAATCACACATGTTTTATCTGTTCAAAATGTACATTAAAGAGAGGTTTGTCAACTATGTATCTCTTATCAACATGGAAGTGGGCAAATACGCTGCTTTATGCAAATGTGCATTTATAGTTATTATTGGAACTCCATTAACAGCATAAAACAATGACAATATTGTCCAGAAACCCTCACAGGTAGCATAAAAAAACATATGCTGAAATAATAACATGGCACACTCAAGCCTAACAGGCAACAACAGCTGTCAGTGTGCTGACTTGACTATAAGTTGCCCCAAACTGCATGTGATTATCATAAAGTGGACATTTCGGTAAAGGGGAGACTCCTGGGTGCCCACAGAACCCATTTTCATTCACATATTTTGCGGTCAGAGGTCAGGGGACCCCTTTGAAAATGGTCACGGTAGTTTTTTTCTCGCCAAAATTTAGCATAAATTTGTAGTGTTATTTAACCTCCTTCACCACAAGCCAATGGTACCAATGGATTCAATAGTTTTTCTAGCTTCATATAACACCAGTATCTTCACTCCAGCTTTAAAACTGAGGCTGCTACAACCTCAAAATCATTAGCTGCGTTAAAGAAATTAGCGGTGTTAAAACGAATTTGCATCGTTATTGTTATTATTGTGTTAACTTTAACTTTTATCGTTGTACTTCCCCATTTGTGTACACATGCTAATGACTGTATAAGTTTAAAATAAATGACTGCACTTTGATTGATCCCACAGGTCACTGCATGGCAAATGATCAATACATTGGACAGCTCAAAGAGACATTTGCTACTAGTGTCCCAAGTCGAATTGCTGCTTTCTTTGGAGAGCCGATTCAGGTACTAAATTCTGTTGTGGAGAATTACAAGAAATTTAGCCTTGGATTCAGCATGTTGTAAATGGTTTTGGTTGTCTGATCAGTTGCTTTGCCACATTGAATATTAACATTATTGACTATATGTCTTTACAGTGATGTTAACAAGTAAATGATGAGTCAGTGTCAGAACCCAGTGGCTATTGGTCTGATGACTATTTAGCCTCTGGGGGCCACGGCCAATATTTAAGGGGTTCCAGTGTAGCCAGTAGGGAAAGGCAGATCTATACTGTGGTATCGATACTGCTCATTTGGTATTGATTTCTTGAAAAAAAATATAAATCACATAAATACAAACATGGGTGGTTGCATCTCTTCCAAATGTTTACACTGTTTTTGCATAATGTTTGTGCCAAAACAGCCCTGACATGTTGAGCCAGCACACGTCACATGACTGAGGAAACTTGGAGCACGACAGCGAACAGTCGCACACACAAACTGCAGATTCTACATTCATATGCAGATAGTTATAGATATTAATGATGAGTATACTGAGTAAATTCAACCAACATCAGAAAAGTGAGATCATTATTATCATGCCATGCATGGTCATTGTTTCCTCGTGTTAAGTGTGAGGACTGCCTGTGTTAATGTGTTTTGTATGTACAGGGAGTCGGCGGAGCTGTGCAGTACCCTAAAAACTACCTCAAGGAGGCTTACAAACTTGTGCGAGAGAGAGGAGGGATCTGCATTGCTGATGAGGTTAGATACACATTTTTTATGTTTTAAATCTTTCTTTTTTTATTTCCTATTTGTTTTTGGCCACGTGGTGAATGTAAATCCAGTATTCGCTCGACTGTACTTACGGGGCTCCTTCTTAGTATGGAAAAGTATGGAATTTGATTTTAGTAATCTGCTTTCCATCCATCCATTTTCTGTAACTGCTTATCCCATTCTGGGTTGCTGGCTGGAGCTGGATCCCAGCTGACACTGGACAAAGGCGGGATTCATCCTGGGCAGGTCGCCAGACTATCACAGGGCCAATATATAGACACAGACAACCATTCACACTCACATTCACTCCTACCACCTACAATTTAGAGTCAGCAATTAACTTGCATGTCTTTGGAGTGTGGGAGGAAACCAGAGAAAACCCACGCTCACACGGGGAGAACATGCAAACTCAGAAGGGCTCCAAGCCAGGTTTTAACCTGCGACCTTCTTGCTGTGAATTACCGTGCAGCTCTCCTATTCATTTCTTTTGAATTTAAGTGTGAATTTCTAAAAAATAATTTGCTCATACACGCTGTAGTATTTTCCTTGGCATTTGCAGCAGCCACTGCACCCAAACTATTTACTACTGTGTAAGAGAGTGCGGGCCAGAGTGAGCTTGATGTCGTCAAAAGCAAGGCAAGAAGTAGGCTATGGCGTGCGACTGACCACACACTGCTGCACAGAGCTGCCACTACTACACCTGTATGTCACAGCCAGGGCTGGCATGTACATATACTAGGCAGACTAGGCAATTGCCGAGGGCAGCACTAAGGCAAGGGCAGCAAAATGTGGGCCAACTTTTCAGTGGATCAAATGAATGCTCCACTATGTTAACCAGCTTGCTGCTAACTTCACCTTACCTTGGTGCTGGCAGTTAGTATACAGTGCTTTATTTATTTATTTATTTACTTACTTACTTACTTACTTACATATCTGTTTTTTAGAGCTTTTTCCCTAAAAACAGCTGCCTGCTTTTGGAAACATGGTTGAAGAGAGCGATGAGACTGAACTAAACAGTGAAGTTGCAAGCCATAAAACCAAACCAATGAACTGAAAGACACTAAAGCGAGAGTCAGGTGATCATTTTATTTGGAGAAATATCAAGGTCCCGCACACAGACTCACCTCAGCCAATCACGAGCTGAGCATGGCCGCAGCTTCGTATCGTGACCCACCTAGCTACTATGTTAGTATCACGGTAGCTGTTTGGCTAGAAAGACACAACTAACCATAATATCTCTTTAACTACATTCATGATCAAATTGACATATGTTCTACTGCACAGACTTGTGACACTTATGGAAAGTTAAAATTACATGTCCTCTCGTACAATTCCTGAACCTCCGACTACTTTACTGTCAGTCACAGCTGTCAATCATGACGTCTCACCCCCTTTTTCTCACATCAAAGAAGGACGTAAAATCAAACTTATCAGAAAAATGACACTTTAAACCACGTGGATATACAACAACATGAACAGATCTAACTAAAATGACAGAAACCATCTTTGGCAAACATTGACGCGTGTCAGAGATTTATTAGCTATACTGCAGCCAGCCAGCAGGATCAAAATGTTTTGGCTTCACTTTTGAGGAGCTATCATGTTATCCATCTTTATATACAGTCTATGGTTCGTCACCAGGAGCGACTGCTTTGACCTTACACATGGTCATTTGGCCCATTGTTACGAATACAAAAATATTGATTATTGCGGCTTTAAGAAAAGTGGAACCCCTTCACAAGTCAATAATTGAATAATTATCTGTCTTGCAAGATAAAGATTTCTGCATGTGAGCTTATGGTTCCATGACAAAGTTACTATATTATGCCAAGAGAAAGCCATATACACTACAGCAAACACCTTATAACAATAGTTTAAGTTCTGCACTAATGGACTGCCATGAGGCCGTTCCCATTTCCCCAAACTGTACAGCTTATGGCTCCTCCAACAAGCCTCCTCGCTCCTTGAGATCGATTTCTGGGTTACAAACCGGAGGATCGAGCAGCGAGGAGACGAGGAGGTGGGGAAAATGGGGAAATGAGATGCAGCTATGGTGTCTTTCAGTATTCTTACATCTCTTTAGCTCTTCTGAATAAAAATGTAACTGAACTTGCTCATTTATTCTTCACCTGACAGGTCCAGACTGGATTTGGGCGAACAGGAACCCACCTCTGGGGCTTCCAAGGTCATGACGTCATTCCTGATATGGTTACAATGGCAAAGGGCATCGGTAATGGTTTCCCAATGGGAGCTGTTGTTACAACAGCAGGTGAGATGATATTGATTAAGACAGTGGTTCCCAAATCTTTTCCTTACGGGACCCCATTTCTATCATTGAGTAAACTGATACCACTGACAGTTTATCTGTTGTTGTCTTCACTGCATACTTCTGTAATGCAGCCTGTTTAACAGAGAAGAAAGGCTATATGAATAAAGCTTGTGTTCAGGTTTCATATTATTCACTACTAAATTGATGCATGGGAAGAGATGAAAGAACAGTTTCCCAGATAGGGATGTTTCACACACATTTATTTTGTGAGTTGAGAGCTTGGACTCGTTCCACTAAACAAGCTCAAAACAGCTTGATTATTTGAAGCAGCCGTGAGTGAAGGTGTTTATGGATTGTGTTTCCCAGAAATTGCGGCCTCATTTACCAAAGGGATTCACTTCAACACCTTTGGAGGAAATCCTGTGGCTTGTGCCATTGCTTCATCAGTGCTTGATGTAAGGTTTAAACTTCTCTTTGTACATCAGTCCTTTTTTTCTGTGTATTTCTGAGTATTGTTGTTTCAGCTGCATCTGAAAACCACTCCAAACATGACTAACATTCTTCTACTTATCAGACTATCGAAGAAGACGGCACACAGCAGAACAGCCTCGTTGTGGGCACCTATCTGATGACAGAACTGGCAAAACTCAGAGACAAGTATGAGATTATCGGTGATGTCCGTGGAAAAGGCCTGCAGATCGGTGTGGAAATGGTCAAAGACAAGGTATTTGTTTTGTAACAGAAGTGACACTCGCCTCTCCTCCTCACATGCTTGAACAACGTGCTGTGCCTCCTGTGCATGGTGTCCCGGTTAACCATTAGCCGGAGCAGCAGTTATTATGAAGAAAACAATCTCAGCTGCAGTAAATGTACTACTATCTGTTGACACTGGTCGATATTGTATTTGAAAAGAGTCAGCAAAAGGTGGAGTTAGTAAAGAATATCCTAATAGGAGTAGATATGCGTAATGTTCAGTTTTGTAGACTTGCAACGCAAATATCCTTCTGTGTTGCTGTTAAGGGTTCAGTTTTAACCCATGCTCCTCTTTGCTGGTTTTCCTTTGTTTGACATACACTCCTGATCAAAATCTTAAGACCAGTTAAAAAATTGCAAGAATTTACGTTTTGCACTGTTGTATCTTAAGAAGGTTCTAAGTAGAGTTTCAAAATGCAAAAAGAAGAAATGAGAGCAAGAGACTAAATGTTTTGAGCAGGCAATTTATTGAAAAGAACAATTTAACTAAAATAGGCTGTTCATCAGCTGATCAAAAGTTTAAGACCATAGCTCAAAAAAACCCCTAAAACAGAAATTAAAGTCTCAAAAACAGACTCAGTAATGAGTAGCTCCACCATTATTGTTGATCACTTCAAAAATTCGTGTTAAGATAAGATAAGATAAGATAAGATAAGATATTCCTTTATTGGTCCCACAGTGGGGAAATTCACACATTACAGCAGCAGAGTGGATAGTGCAATAAAGACAAGAAGCATAGATTTAAAAACAGTATTAATACAATAAAATAAATAGATTAGTATATACATAATAGAAAAAGTAAAGCCCGCAGTATGTCCTTTATATCAATAAATAAGTTTGTTGTGAATGTGACTGTGATTGTGGTTTACTGGGAGCAGTGCTGGTTGTGGAGTCAACAGCTGCAGGCAGGAAGGACCTTCTGTAACGATCCTTCGTACACTTAGGGTGTAGCAGCCTGTCACTGAAGGAGCTCTCCAGAGCTCTGATGGTGTCTCTCATGGGGTGGGAGTCCCTCTCCATTATGGATGACAGCTTAGCTATCATCCTCCTCTCTCCCACCACCTGTACTGAGTCCAGAGAGCATCCCAGGACAGAGCTGGCCCTTTTGATAATCTTATCCAGCCTTTTCCTGTCTGCAGCTGTGATGCTGCTGCCCCAGCAAACCACTCCATAAAATATGGCTGATGCCACGACGGTGTCATAAAATGTTTTCAGGAGTGTCCCCTGCACTCCAAAAGACCTCAGTCTCCTGGGCAGATACAGTCTGCTCTGGCCTTTTTTATGGAGTTCAGAGGAATTTGTGGTCCAGTCCAGTTAATTGTTCAGGTGAACACCCAGGTATTTATAAGATGTCACCATCTCAATGTCTGATCCCTGGATGTTCACCGGTGTTGGAGGGGGATGAGTTTGCCTGCGGAAATCCACCACCAGCTCTTTAGTTTTCCCTGCATTGATCTGGAGGTGGTTCCGCAGGCACCAGTCCACGAAGTCCTGGGAAAGTTCCCTGTACTCCCCATCGTCCCCATCAGTGATGAGGCCGACGATAGCAGAGTCGTCAGAGAACTTCTGCAGGTGACAGGTTGGTGAGTTGTAAGTGAAGTCTGCAGTGTAGAGCGTGAAGAGGAACGGAGCCAGAACCGTTCCCTGCGGGGCCCCCACACTGCAGACCACCGTGTCTGAAATGAAGTCCTGTGTCCTCACATACTGTGGGCGGTTTGTGAGGTAGAGCGGTGTTGGCATGCTTGATGAGAGTGTTTCCAAAAGGCTTGTAGGAATGTTGCTCCAAGTGGTGAAGATGGCTTCACGAAGGGCATCCACTGTCTGGAACTGATGTCCATTTTTGTAAACTTCCCTTGCCATCCATCCCCAAATGTTCTCAATTGGATTTAGATCAGGGGAACATGCAGGATGATCCAAAAGAGTGATGTTATTCTCCTGAAAAAAATCCTTTGTCAGACGGGCATTGTGAATTGCAGCATTGTCCTGCTGAAAAACCCAGTCATCACCACACAGACGAGGGCCCTCAGTCATGAGGGATGCCCGCTGCAACATCTCCACGTAGCCAGCTGCTGTTTGACGCCCCTGCACAACCTGGAGCTCCATTGTTCCATTGAAGGAAAAAGCACCCCAGATCATGATGGCGCCCCCTCCGCTGTGCCGTGTTGAAAAAATCTCAGGTGGCATCTCCTTGTCATGCCAGTAGCGTTGGAAGCCATCAGGACCGTCAAGGTTAAATTTTTTCTCATCATAGAATAAAACTTTCTTCCAACTTTGAACGTCCCATGTTTGGTGCTCCCTTGCAAAGGCCAAACGGGCAATTTTGTGGCGTTGAAGGAGACGTGGCCTTTGAAGACGTTTTTTGTTTTTGAAGCCGTTCCTTTGCAGATGCCGTCTGATGGTTATTGGGCTGCAGTCAGCACCAGTAATGGCCTTAATTTGGGATGAGGATCGTCCCGTGTCTTGACGGACAGCCGTTCGGATCCTCCGGCTCGGTGCCGGTGAGATTTTTTTGGGTCTGCCACTTGATTTTTTTGTTCCATAAACCTCAGGATCTTTTAAGAAATGCAAAATGACTGTCTTACTGCGTCCAACCTCAGCAGCGATGGCACGCTGTGAGAGGCCTTGTCTATGCAGCTCAACAATCCTGCCACGTTCGAAGGCAGTGAGTTTTTTTGCTTTTCCCATCAAGAGGTCTTGACAGTGTGATTACTTGACAGAAAATGACATGGAATCCAAATTTTTGCACAGATTTGGGCTTTTAAAGGATGTGGTCTTAAACTTTTGATCAGCTGATGAACAGCCTATTTCAGTTAAATTGTTCTTTTCAATAAACTGCCTGCTCAAAACATTTGGTCTCTTGTTCCCATTTCTTCTTTTTGCATTTTGAAACTCTACTTAGAACCTTCTTAAGATACAACAGTGCAAAATGCAAATTCTTGTAATTTTTTAACTGGTCTTAAGATTTTGATCAGGAGTGTATGTCATAATGGTTTGAGAGACTTTCCATTGACTACACTGCACACTTTTTAAGTGTTAGTGACTGTTGTGCCAGCAGTTTAAATTGATTCTGGATTAGATTACATCACCATTTTGCATAGAGGCTCTGTACACAAAGTCAAGGTAGAGGATGAGAAAAGGTTATATCTCTTGAATATATAATGCAACACTATCAGCTCTTTGTCCCAGATACAAGACAGGCAGACAGGGAGGAAAACAAATCATTTAGCTTGCTTACAGCACTAATTTGCCATTCTCTCCTCCAAATGATCCAACCACATTACCATCCATTCATGAAATGAAATTGCACACTTTTGGATCCTCCTTACCCTGGGAATATGCACGAACATTAATAAGTAAGCCACAGAACAGCAGGTCGCCCTTTAAAGATAAATTTAATATATTCCATGATGTAATCTACCAAATCACACTGTCTGCTTTTTCCGTTTTTTTTTCAAACTATCATTATTCATCATTATCACTCAACCTCTATTCTTGATACTGGCCGCTCTAACTCCATAATAGATTTTTTTTTTTTTTTACCTTGACACACTTTACAAGATGTGCTAGTGTGTTAACTGTAAACACCCAAAAAATATGTAAAGTAGCAAGAGGAATGATCTCAAACTGTATGATAACCTATAGCAAATACAAGACAACTACAATGGCAAGAAGGCACAGCAGTCAAATGTAGAGCTAAATTAATCACCAAATATTTTTATAATCGATTAATCTGATCTGATCTGATCCAGTGTTTAAAGGAGGGAGGGGTAACCTGCTTCCAATTGAGTAAGATGTGTCTGCTGGGTAAAATAGCAATGCAATTTGACTGTGCCTAAGGAAGATGGTTGTCCTCACATTGGAAACCAAAAATGTCTGTAAGACGATTTGTTTCTATAGACCTTTCAATAGAGCATCAATAATGGCGGACCAGTAACCTCAGGGCGTTTTCATATTAGGTATGATTGATTCGTACTGTGCTCGAATATGATCATCATCTACATGTAGACATCAACTGTTCTAGTAGCAGAGCATCAGAGCAGCGTAAAAAACTTAATTCAAACTTAATATAAACAAAATATAACTCCCCAAATCCATTGTTGTTAGTCTTTCCAACGATCCCCAACTCTGGCTTGGTGCATATACAGATTTTGGAGGAGACCAGAAGGCGTTGAAAACAGCCAGCCCTTTCACAACTACTCCCTGACTGCTAATATAACTCATGTTAAATAGCAATTCACTTCCATGTTTCGGTGCGGTCGGCTTTCACAACTGATGCGAAACCTACCCAAATACACATGAACCATACTCCAGACCGCTTTTTCAAGCAGACTCGAGTATGGATCAACAAACCGTGACCAAGTAAGGTATGGAGCGCTCGCACTAATCAAATGAACTGGGGTCAGGTGTACTTGGATTTGGGCCCAGGTCTCTGATGTGAAAGCACCCTGAGAGTGTTGGGCAAAACCAGAATGTAATATGACCTTGACCTTTGACCTTGACCACCAAAATCTTAACCCTTCATATTTGAGTCCAAGTGGATGTTTGTGCCAAATTTGAAGAAATTCATTCAAGGCCTTGTTGAGACATCCCATTCACTAGAATGAACTGGACGGATGTATGGGCGTACATACAGACAGACGGACGGATGGACGGACAAAAAAGCATAATGCCTCCGGCCATGGCTATTGCTGGAGCAAAGGTGTAAAAGCTTGTGAGGTATAAGCACCCATTCGGTCGGGATGCAGCCCTTGGTCTGGACTTTGAGAAGCCTAACATATCCAGCCTCATTCATCCTTTCACCTCGTCTCATCCACAGGCTAGCAGGGAACCGCTGCCTCCTGAGGACATTGGTGAGATCTTTGAGGACATAAAGGACATGGGAGTCCTAATTGGAAAAGGAGGAGTCTACGGACAGGTAACAGCATCTCAGTTTATTGTTTGAGTCAGCGCGTGGTACTGTATAAGCACATCTGGCTCCGACATCACAAAGCTGCTTGTTTTGTTGAACACAAAGTTTAAAACGTCAGATCTTAAGTAGGGCTTTTTCACCCCGCATCATCCAAGAGCTATGTTGCTTTTGGTCAACGTACCCTCACACAATGGTTCATATGATATCTTACAAAATTTTACTCCTTATTTGTGCATGCATTTTCCTATGAATGTCCAGCAACACGTGTCAATTGCCACTCGTTACATGCATAGAGTCATTTCAAAATAAACTTCTGTTTTCACAGGACAAAAAACAACTTTCCAGGTCTCCTGGGCAGTGTTTTTTAAAACCCACCCATCCAGCCCAACTTCCTCCCTATGTAGCGTTTGTTGCTCTTTATACTTCCTGGTTCATGATTACGTAGCATTTAATACATACAAATTGCTTTAGTGGGATACAGATGAATTACAGTGCATTACTTTCTGTAGGTATAGCTACAAACTGTGTATGAGAACAGCCTGTTTTGGTCGTGGCTGATTATACATTTCAGTGTGGATTAACATTATGGATATTGCTGTGTCTGCTGCTTTTTTTTTCTGCATATTTTCCAGAAATGTCTCAAGTTTTCTGCTCTGCCTTTACTGTGAGACACAGAATAAAGCACCTGACCTGGTTACATGTTTTCACGGTAATTTCTGGTGCTCCATAATCTTCCCTCTTGTTTTCTGTGTTTCTCACCACTTCAGACTTTCCGCATCAAACCCCCGATGTGCATCACGATGCAAGATGCAGATTTCTTGCTGGCAGTTTTTAACAAGTCCATCCACAACTATATGGAAAGAAGATAAACATCAGATAAAGGTCAGCTGGATTGCTCAGTGCCAAGGACCAAACCAGGAAACCCCCTCAGCAGTGGATTGCATTTTGTACATCCTTTTTAAAGTGTTAAAAATGTTAATCCTATTTACCTTCTGAGGAAGACTACCTCTGTTATTGCCTTTGCATAGCAATTGCAAAAGGGAACATTTTTTTATCTGTGTTTTAACTGTGTTGTAATATGATGACTTAATTCACTTAAAAGAGGTATAATATGCAGGAATTTACTAAAAAAAAAAAAAAAGTTTGATACTGAGGCAAAAATAATCTCTCTCAAACATTACTCATGACCCACTAGAGGTATGTGGTGGTGTATCTGCAGAGATTTTGCCCTCTCCCTGTATTTTCTCTTTTCTTTTTATTTTGTTGTGTTCTGCATGTTTCTGGGCCTCAGAAAATAATTTTTTTTGTCTGATTCACTGATTTGTTCTCACTAACGCTGCTCCCTCTCTTCATTCACTATAGATTGCTTGATTGCTGCTCTCTCTCCCTCACTCACTCATTAAGCCGAGGAGGAAGTGCCAACTTTGAATGTTATTAACAGCAACTGACAACAGTTATATTATACTTTTTTATTTAGTTTGTCTTGGATCTGCTGAATCATGCTTGAATGTAATGTTTTATGATTGTAATTGCTGAACACATGCTTTGTTGTTGATTATTAGAATTGTGCAAAAATAATCTGTTATGACCCACTAAAAGTATGTGGTGGCATCTGCATCTACAGAGAGCAGGGTCTCTGCCTGTATTTCCTCTTTTCTTCTTATTTTGCTGTGTTTGAGATGTTTCTGGGCTTCAGAAAATAGCGTTTTATTTCCCAGATTCACTGCTTTGTTCTCACTAATGCCGCTGCCACTCTTCATTCACTATAGTTCGCGAGGAGGAAGGGTCGACTTTGAATGTTCATAAACAGTGACTGACGGGTTGCATACAGTTTTATAATTTTACATGTCTCAGTAGTTAAGATGAGAAAAGAATCTGGCTCGTTGCCTTTCTAATAACTGGTTTGAAGTTCATTTTGCTTGTCTTTGATCTGCTGAATCATGGATAGAACATTTTATTGATTCTAATTACTTGCTTTGTTGCTGATTATAGATGAGAATGTAATAATAATAAATCTATGAGCCTGAGGAATAACCATTTGTACTACACATTGGTTCCACCGTCCCCTACAGGTATTGTTATGGGTTCTACTGTGGTTAAAGGCTGTGGTTTTTATTCCTGCAATCTGTATCTTCCTCTAGTATCTAACTTTGCAGTGCCCAAATGGCTTAATGGGTTACTGTCTGTGAAAACTACTGGGATGACCTAACCTTAAAACACAGTCAAAGACAATCAAGGCAATTCTGTGTGAAATCCAGCTTCGAGATCAGGTTCCTGGCATCAAGCATGCTTGCATTGCTTTCTCTTGGAGTGCTTGAATAGAACAGAGACAACGTTAGTGTTATTGGCAACATCTGTGCTTCAAGTCCAAAATGTCTGCTGGGAGAAAGGCTAATATGGCCCTGTTCCATTCATGGGCCAGGGCCCTGGTATAATCCTGCTATGACATGGCTGCTGTTAACAATGGTGTATTGCTTAAAGAAAAGAGGCAGTGCGGAAAGCATTGTCACACCAGACACTTGCGACATCACAGCGTCAAAAGAGAGTCCTTTTCCACTCATGAACTTTGTCTTCCCAGTGTAGATTTTGAAGTCAACGGTGTATCCGTTTGTGTCTGCCAAAACAAAGAGCTTGATGCCCCACTTGGTTGGCTGAAGCTTCAAGTGCTGTTTTAGTCCAATTTTGGCCTTTGTTGCAACCATCCATTCATCCACTGACAAGCTTTGATAAGGATGGTACACAGATTTGCAGGCATTTCGAATTGAGTCACACAGAGGATTGTCTCTGTGCAAGCGATCATACTCCTCTGTGCCTTTTTTAGTGTCATTTACTGCATCCTTTGCTGGGTCACTCGTGCAAATTCTATAAAATGGCCATAAATCTGTTCCTTGCCATCACTGTACATGGAAATGGGATGTGAAAGATGCTTTTCATACTCCACGTCTCTCATTTTCGACAGGTTGAGGATTCCCATGTATACCAGGAGTCAAAGGAATTTGAAAAACTCCACCAGAGTGAGGTTCGTCCATTCAAATTTCTTCCCACTTGCACTTGAGCAGAGCAAAGCCACCGTTAGTGTTATCGGTAACATCTGTGCTTTGATGCATCTGTGCTACTGCGACAAGTCCAAAATGTCTGCTAGGAGAAAGGCTAATATGGCCCTGTTCCATTCATGGGCCAAGGCCCTGGTATTGTGCATGCTAGCTCACTGGACTCACTATGACACACTAACTAATGAGAGCATAATTATTTTCATCAATTACACCTGTGTTACCCTGCTATGACATGGCTGCTGTTAACAATGGTGTATTGCATCAGGGAAAACAGGCAGAGCATGGAAAACGTTGTCACACTTACCACACATCAACGTCCTCCTCACCTCAGAGTGAAGTTAGCGTCTTCTCTGTCCTCCAACAGGAATGAACCGGCACCACCCAACAAAACTGCCTATGTTCTAAACCCAACCAGTAAGCATTTAATGGAAGTCTAGTGACAAAGTGTCATTGGTTATACATTTATCCAAGTGACGTTTTAGATCATTGTGGTTTGGTGGGATCTGGGTACCATTGGCTGCGCACCGTCCACCCATCTGTGTGATATTTTTAAAAAAGAAAGGCTGAAGTGAGTGAGTGTCAGACGGTGAAGGGAGTCCGATAGCTGTGTGCCCTCTCTACCTGCTCATCATGTATAAAGTTGTTTCTTCTCTAAGTGGCCGTTGTGCAGTTTTAACAGGACAGTCCTGCTGTTCACCTGGTTCGGCCAGACTTCACCTGGGAAGTGGTGAGTTACCATGGAGATGAGCAAAAAACAAATTTGTTGCTCATGGTCTGTTTTGGACGTATTTTATGTTTGCCGTAGTAAGTTTAGAAAATCAGATGACAATACATGTTTCTGTTAGCTTGTGAATTAAATAGCTAATATTGTAAAACAAGATAATCTGTCAGGAATAAGATAAACATTTCTTAAATAGGCTTATTTTATTATAGGCTGCAGTAGAGATCGGTGCACTACACTAAGTAATATATTCACTGCTATTCATGCAAAGACTTGATACGTTGATATAAGAATTAATTCAACTGTATTAAATTAAATAACAGACAGAAGATGAAATTGTGCATGCACTGTGAGAGTTAAGAATACATTATTTTAGATTTGTTCATAATTTCAACTTTTGTGCGCTCAAATGTTTCCCCAGTGGGTAACGGCATCATCAGTTATTTAAAAATATAAATTATGTTTAATATGTATTTGCCTGTCGAATCAGCTCTGACATTTTCCAGCCATGGGTAGACTGGGAAAATCAGGAAGCCTAGTTCTTCCTGTGTTGCACAATGTGAAGTTAAAGTGGTTAAACTATCAACCAGGTTTTAATTTAAATAAATACTGACCAGATAAACATGATGAATTTTTACATCAGGATTGTTTTTTCTGTAGTTAAAAAGTAGCCCACATCTGCAAATATTTTTAGCAATTCAATAGAAATTGTCAATTCGGTCTGATTATCAGGCTTTAATATAGGGTCTAGATTAAAAAGACCTCTGAGATCCACATTAATTAAGACCTTGCTGATTTTTTTGTTGTTGTTTTTACCTTTGTATTTTGTCCTATAAAGGTGTCTTTTTTTTACAGCATCATCAAGTTTTAACATCCACAGGATCATCAAACCCTCAGCTAACTGTTTTTATTCAAAACAGCATAGCAAACTATAATTTTGAAAACAAAAACCCAACATAGAAAAGTGATTTGAAGCTTCTAGCTTCTGTTTATGAGTTATGCCAATTCTTTTGGGCACTGTCCATGGGTATTTTTTTTTTTTTGCTAGGAATTGTCTTTTTCCTGCCAATTCATAACCCCAAGCAAAAGAGTCCTCGTGGATGCCTCTATGGTAAATAAAACACGATAAAAGTTGCCTCTTGGGTGCTCTTCCACTGGAGAAAACATGATGCAGAACTCCCCAGGGTGCGCTTCCAGTGAATAAAACGTCATACAGTAACCTGTCGGTTCCCATCTAGTGGAGAAAGTGATGAAGGGCCCTCTAAGGTGTCCTTAAAATTGAGAAAACATGACACAGTGTCATAAAGGCTGCCCTACATGCTAGAAAACATTCTGCATGCTGGTGCCCCACTAGATGCACCTGCTTTTTGCCCCTGGCCCTTAGCCTGAGTCCACCACTGCCTACATATGATATGCATCATTGCAGTTCCTGTCTACAATCACACACAAGGCCACCTGGCATGCCTTGCACCAGAATCGGGTATTTTTCTTACAGACTACACACTTTCTGCGTGCTGCAGTTCCCTTTATGGACTGGTCCTGTGTTGGAAAGATTGTGACAGGTGTGTGATTGTACTGCCTCTCCCCTGGAGAAAAGTCCAGTGATACTCCCATGAGCTACGCTCACAGTAGCTCTTGAAAATCCTGGTGCTTCATGGGAGTATCAACTGTTACTGCACACATTTCCCTGTGGAGGATATAGCTGTTTGTAGCAGCAATGTCCACAAAGTGGTAAAACAGGGTTTTGTACCACTTCATGGTCTTGTGATGCACCGAGTAATATCCCAGGAGCTTTTCAGATATGTCCCCACCTCCCATGTGCTTATTGTACTCTCCAATGGGGGTAGGTCTTGGGATGGCACGCCTCTCATATCCACCATCATTGGTCCTCATACCTCTGATGGTGGTTTCCCCAGAGTACGCTGTGTGAATAGTTGAACACACTGACACCTCCCGTGTGTCCATCCACTTGACAAAGAGAAGTTTGCCATCTCTTATCCACCTTACTGAGCCCCTGGGGGATTTCTTGGTGAGAGCATTTTCTTTTGTGGTTGGGGTCCCCATTCTCCCTTCACGGTAAGTACCACATGCTCCAAAGCCAAGGCCACTCAAGTGTGTGAATAGGGCTGGGCTGGTGTAGTAGTTATTACAATATATATGGTAACCAGAACCCAGATAATCCTTTCTCACCAGTGACATCACGGCATCAAAAGAGAGTCCTTTTCCACTCATGAACTTTGTCTTCCCAGTGTAGATTTTGAAGTCATCAGTGTGTCTGTTTGTGTCTGCCAAAACAAAGAGCTTGATGCCCCACTTGGTTGGCTGAAGCTTCAAGTGCTGTTTTAGTCCAATTTTGGCCTTTGTTGCAACCATCCATTCATCCACTGACAAGCTTTGATAAGGATGGTACACAGATTTGCAGGCATTTCGAATTGAGTCATACAGAGGATTGACTCTGTGCAAGCGATCATACTCCTCTGTGCCTTTTTTAGTGTCATTTACTGCATCCTTTGCTGGGTCACTCATGTGCAAATTCCACAAAATGGCCATGAATCTGTTCCTTGCCATCACCGTGCGTGGAAATGGGATATGAAAGATGCTTTTCACCCTCCACATCTCTCATTTTTAGCAGGTTGAGGATTCCCATGTACACCAGCAGTACCAGGCATTTGAAAAAAGAGTGAGGTTCGTCCATTCAAATTTCTTCCCACTTCCAGAGTTTTTCGCAGCGTTCTTGTTTGTGTTGTCGACGATGACCTTTACGGTCCTGTCGTCGAAGAAGTTTTTGAATATTTTCAAGGGACTTGGTTTATTGGTTGGAAGTAGTGATGGCTGCACACCTGGCTTGTGCTTCGGACTGAACCTTGGGAGATCAGGCATAATGTCAGCATCTGTCTCGGTTTTCCATGCAGAGCTGTGGGCAGAGAGGGGCCCTCTCTTCCCATTCTCATGTGGACTCTCTCTGGGAGGAGTGGTGGGCAGTGGTGGAGGCCCTGGAGGGTACGTCTGTGCAGGAGAGTATATTTGTGGTTGTTCAGAGAAAGACAGCCTTTGTCTTTTCCTCTTCCTCACACTCTGTTGGCAGCAGCCCACCTCATCAGCATCCACACTGTAACATATGAAAATAAATTAAAACTACTTTTTCACTGGGAAATAATTATTCGAAGCCTTGTTCAAAGCACTACTGTTCACTTCCCCCTAGTCCACAGTTTGTTTTTCAAACACACTGGCTCAATTTCAAACCATCTCCGACAGCCTCTCCTTACGCACTTCCACTCTGTTTGCGTGTTGGCATGTAGGATCTGCCATATTAAGTGCCATAATTTAGTGCAATTCAGCTATGTAATAATGTGGTTTACTCTGGAATTTACTCTGCATGTATTTATACAGAACATTTAAACTAATATTCTTATTTTACACTCTGCATGCATTATATATATATATATATATATATATATATATATATATATATATATATATATATATATATATATATATAATTGAATTTCCCCTAGTGGGACTAATAAAGGAATATCTTCTTCTTCTTCTATCATTTGCATAGCTCATATTCAGCATTTCAGCATTATTATTTGCACTGTTCTCTATATTTCTTATTAACATTTTCTAGGCGTCTAGGAGTCAAATTGCTGCTGATGAAAACCCACCATTTCCTGATTTTTCTGCTTCATATTAAAAGGTTTTGCATTAAAAAATTAAATAACTGGGGACTTTTATTGTGAAAAATATAGGAAATGAAATGTGTTTATCCACCATTTTACAGACTAGTCAGCCATGGTTACACACTGTGGAGGACCACATGGTGTTTTGTGAATCCCTTTCTAATTTGAACTATTTATTGATAGATTAATATTTAATTTGTAAATTATTTTTCATAATTATTTATATTATTGCCCATTAAAATGTGAAATTACGATTTAGTGTGTAACTTAGTCCCTTTATTAAGCTATGTTCATTGTACAGTTAGTTATTAATCAATTAAATGCTTTATTTCATGACTCTTGTGGTCCTCCATACACAGACCTCCAGGCGGGTTGTATTGGAGATGTAAATCCCGCCGTGGGCAAACCGAATCGAGCCAAGCCTGCAGGTCCGTAGGTCTGTCAGGACCGAGTGGTGTCTGTGTGCAAAAACAATAAATCTGCAATCCAGAATGACGCGTCCAATAGCACCATGTGATGGACTCAGAAGTTGTAGTACCACTGTTTGGCCACTATGAAAATTGGCTTTAAAGCCTGGTGCTCTTCCTGGGAGAATTAATTATACTGACGCAAGTATATATCTCCCATGCACAAACAGAAGATTGCTGGTTTGCGCTGTTTCTCTAGTTTAACAGAAAAAAAAAAGACGTCTCTCGCGAAAATTATTTAGGACTACTGAACCTCTAAACACAACATGATATTTGGGATTGTATACAGCCTGGGGGTCTCACATGTTTCAAGACCTCTGGGAAAATGTAATAGCACATTGTCACAAAAACAAGCTCCAAATGTCGCGGAAATGTCATAGTAAGGAGTTGATCAGTTACGTGACAATGTCCTCTTTCTCTGAATTTCACTGGGAACTGTTTCATAGGTGCAGTATGTCAGAAATCAGCCCTAAAATCGCATCCTGCAGACCTCCCAGAGATGCCCTCTTGCAATTTCACACCAGAGGAATACAAGGTAAGAGTGTTGTGGAATCCAGACAGTGTGTATCTTGCACTGTTGGGCTCTGCATTCTGTAATGGCTTTAGTAAAGACAATCTCAGCAATAGTACAGTATACACTACAGTATGTTGATAGTGATTAAAGGTACTCTGTGGCACTGTAGAGCAGTGTTTTGTGTCATGTGTTCTACCATAATAAATACAAGATATTACTGGTGAAAGGCCCAATCACACCAAATATATAATGAGGTTAATCTGCATGTCATGAGGAACTGTGTGGTGTTGTAGGGAGTACTGGCAGGGTGAACAACACGCTAGTCAGCCAGGGAGATGTTACCAAGAGCCAGTCACAACAGGACTCTAATTGTACCATATATCAAAGTTCAACTCAATGTGAGTGTTTCATTGCTGCTATTATACTCTAATGAATTGCTTTTACTGCAAAAAAAATGGCATTTTAAATGCTGGTGTGACTGAGCCTTAAGAAAAAACACTGATCTGCTGGTGCTGCTACCAGAAAAGTCAGGGGATCAACTAAATAATCAGTATTCATCTCCTCTGGAAATCTCCTCTTTAATATATGCATTAAATTTCATGGCAGTCCATCTAATTTCAGACATTTTACTAAGAGTAGGTCACTATATGCCTATTATTTGTCTTCGTCCAGGGTATGTCCAAAGAGCGGATGATGGAAATCCGGAGGCAGAACTGCAACCCCGTGACCATGAAGATTACGTACTATAAGAAACCAATGTTTATCCACCAGGGACACATGCAGTGGCTGTGGGATGTGGACGGGAACAGATATCTGGATCTATTTGCTGGTGTGGCGACTGTCAGTTTGGGCCACTGCCACCCGTAAGGTCCTTTTTTCTTTGCTGTGATAGCATGTTTAATTCTGATATACAGTTTTCAGTCATAAACCACTGTTCTGACCCTGATATCTGTGGTACAGGAAGGTGACAGCAGATGTACAGAGGCAGCTGAAGAGACTGTGGCATACTACAAACATCTACGTCCATCCTACTCTCCACGAGTATTGTGAGAAACTAGCTTCTCACCTGCCCGATCCTCTAAAGGTACATGGTGGTTGATTTGATCAACAGAGGCCAGGAGCCTGGATAAATATGTGGGCTGTAATTTAAATGTCTGCTGGTCTTTGTTTCTCTGTCCAGGTGATATATCTGACCAACAGCGGCTCCGAAGCCAATGACCTGGCCATGTTGATGGCTCGACTTCACACAGGCAACTTTGACATCATCACTTTCAGGTACAAGTCTTATCCTTATGTGCTTCATAATTATATGGAAAATAAGACATTTGTTTAGTAATACTTGCTTGAAATCTTCAATATGTTTCTGATTGTTATCTTTATTTTCATCCTTTAGAGGATCATACCATGGTGGCACCCAACAGACCATGGGTCTTACCTCCAACTCACCGTTTAAATACCCCATCGCCACGAGTTTAGGCTGCACACATGTATGTATACATTGATGTATTGCAATTTCATACGAGGCAAAACACAGTTTAAACACATAAAGGGTGCAACTACTGATTGTTTTTACAGTCAGTTAATCTGACAGTTATTTTTTTGATAAATCTATTTGTTGTTTGGTCTATAAAGTGTCAGAAAATAGTGAAAATTGGCAATCAGTGTTTCCTAAAACCAAAGATGATGTCCTCAAATGTTTGTCCACAACTCAAATTTTACTGTCATGTAAATTTATGCACGATTGCAGATAAAAATCAGGCTACACTGATAGTACTAGTATTATACCTGTAGAATTAGATTCTAGTGTTGGTCCATCTAGGATTGTTTCCTATTCATGTGATCCGAACATTTCCAATCACTCCAGAGCGTTGTAAAATCCAAAGGTGAAAAAAAATTGGTGTAATCATTTCCAAAATTCATGTTTTTATCTAACAAAACACTCCATATTTGTTGGCATTAAGCCTTTCAAAAACATCATTTTCACTGCTGTGAAAAACCTGCTCTCCCGCTCATACCATGAATTACATTTATTTAACCACAATAACTAAAAATCGGTTGTATTCTTCAAAGAAAGTTGATGACAAACTCATTTAATTAATGAGGATTCTGTTCAAGGATTTAAAAAAAAAATATGGGTGATCATGTCAGATAATATAGGTGGGGGCTCATATTTTCTTAAATACAAGTTAGGAGGCTTCAAGGAAGATCTAGCTCTAGCTCATTAGGATTCTGCCCAACAAACAGGTCATGAGTCCTGATGTGTTCAGAGGTCCGTGGGGAGGAAGCCACTGCAGGGACTCTCCTGTGCAGACCATCCGAGAATGTAGCTGTGCCCAAGGTAAAGAGGCCAACTGACCACTATTGTATGTGTGACTAAGCATTACAATCCCCTCTGCAATAGTCCTACAACAAACTAATGCACTACGTTCAGCTTCCACAGGAAATTATATGAGACTTTTGAAGTGTATGGAAAGATGTTAAACATGCTTAGCCCTTAGGTCAGAGGTGTCAAACATATGGCTCAAGGCCCAGAACTGGCCCACCTAAGAGTACAATCCAGTCCACTGGATGACTTTGCAAAGTGTGCAGAGAAGTCATTCATTCATTCATACATTCATTCATTATTCGTAACTGATTAACCCATTCTGGGTCATGGGGGGCTGGAGCCAATCCCAGCTAACACTGGGCGAAGGCAGGGTACCCTAGACAGGTCAGCAGACACACACAAAGAGACAGACAACCATTCATACTCATTCACACCTATCAGCAATTCAGAGTCAGCAACTTTACCTGCATGTTTTTGGACTGTGGGAGAAAACCGGAGAAGCCGGAGAAAACTCACACTAACACAGGGAGAACATGCGAACTCCATGCAAAAGAGTCCCGAGACGGATTCAAACCTGTGGGACAACAATGCAGCTCCTCATTGATTTCAGTTTTTCAGTAAAATGTACTGCTATTCCTGTTTATACACTGAGGGTGTCCCTGTCCTGATAAGACTAGCTGGCCCTATACTAGTTAAGCTATTACAGATCCCACATGCTTTCATACAGGCTATGTGACACAGCATTGTCAAGCTACTGTTCATGCAGGAGCCACTGGTGGTAAATTAAGTGTTGTCATGTTTCAGGAAATAGCAGTCTGTTTTTAGTCGCAGCTGACCGTTCATCTCTTTTGTAAATGGATTTTGTTCATGAAGTGTGAATGTTTCGGGGAATGTACTTGTACATCGTAACACTAAATGAAAGGGAAAACTTTGGAGGTGTTATTTATTATTCAGTGGTTTCACTGGTCTGGCCCTTTTGAGATCAGTATGTGGCCCATGAACTAAGATGAGTTTGACACCCCTGCCGTAGGTGCTGTAAAGCGATAAAGAAAAACTATGTTGATATTTTGGTAATACAGCATTTCTACATGCTATTTTGTCACCAAAAGAATTTTCTTTAATCCAACAGGTCATTGCATGGCAAACGACCAATACATTGGACAGCTCAAAGAGACATTTGCTACAAGTGTCCCAAGTCGAATTGCTGGTTTCTTTGCAGAGCCGATTCAGGTACTAAGTTATTTTTTGGAGTCTTGACCTGTTAAAGTCAAATTTCATGTTCATCATGCCATCCACGTTCATTATTTACTCATGTTCAGTGTGACTGCTTGTGTTAATTCAATGGGACTGTGAGATGTGAATGTGTTTTGTTTGTGCAGGGAATGGGAGGAGCTGTGCAGTACCCTAAAAACTACCTCAAGGAGGCTTACAAACTTGTGAGAGAGAGAGGAGGGATCTGCATTGCTGATGAGGTTAGATATACATGAAGTTATGTTTTGCTCAGAAATTAAGGACATAAAGGAAACACCATGTAACAAGGCTAAGATCAGGCACTATTGGCCTTCATCAGGCTTTCAAGGTAAAAGTCAATGTGAGAACATACGTTGCAGAGCCTGGTTTCCATCTTTGTAGCGCTAATGCTTATAACATATCCTAAAATTTAGTTTTAAAAATGTAATGAAACTAATTTGTTTGCACCCAATAGGTCCAGACTGGATTTGGGCGAACAGGAAACCACTTCTGGGGTTTCCAAGGTCATGATGTCATGCCAGATATGGTTACAATGGCAAAGGGCATTGGTAATGGATTCCCAATTGGAGCTGTTGTTACAACACCTGGTGAGATGATGCTATAACACATAAAATCCTTGTTTGAGGCTGCAGTGGATGGAGATGTGAGCTTGTTTATTCATGTGTTTCCCAGAAATTGCTGCTTCCTTTGGTAAGGCCTTCCACTTCAACACCTTTGGAGGAAGTCCTTTGGCTTGTGCCGTTGCTTCATCAGTGCTCGATGTAACAATTCGTCTTCTCTTTTTACATCAGTCCTCTTCATTAGCGCAAGAGAGTTTAATTTGAACAAAGTCCCGTCATGTATTATTGCTGTAGTTGAGGTAGTACAGTTAGTTCTCCGTCCACTTACAGGAGATGAAACTTGTTTCTATGCAGCCAGTCTAACTGCTCTGTTTTTAACCATATTTGCATAAAGCACTTTTAGCTGCTCATGTGTCCTTCTTATCTAACTTACAAACATGGACATGTGTCTTGTCCTAGCTTGTTGAATGAATGACCAAATTAACATTCACTCGAGAGAAGTTCACTGCTAGGGTCAGTTTGCCAGCTGCACAGCTGCAGCACATTAAATGGTATAAAAATGTGTCTCCAAATAACACTAGTTTGTTTAGATACTGTGGTTGTTACTGTCAATATCAAGCCATTGTCTGCGCATGACTTATAAGCAACAGCGCAAGTTAGTTTCCTTTGTTTCTCATTCCCCTGCTGGCCAACTTCTATCAAATATGACCTCTGAGAGGATAAAGTGAGGAAGCTTTATTTCTCTTATTGAATAGTGTGCAATGGTGAGCAAAATGGGGAAGTGAACAAAACAGTACAGAGAGAATAGAGAGAAGCTCAGAGAGCTATTGTGACTGCTAGCCTGGCAGTTAGCAAGCCAGTTAAGCCTTAATAATAATAAAAAACATTAAATTTAATTAAAACAAATTTAACATTTTGACTGCAAAAAGAGATTAAATGTGATCTCAGTTGGACTTAAACAATATGAATTTTTACTCAACAGACTATCAAAGAAGACGGGACACAGCAGAACAGCCTCGTTGTGGGCACCTATCTGATGACAGAAATGGCAAAACTCAGAGACAAGTATGAGATTATCGGTGATGTCCGTGGAAAAGGCCTGCAGATCGGTGTGGAAATGGTCAAAGACAAGGTATTTGTTTTGTAATAGAGGTGACACTCACCTCTCCTCACATGCTTGTATCTGCTGTCTTTATAGAAGGATACAAAAGGATGCAAAAGTATCCTTAGCTTATACAAACAAGTATACAGAAAAGTCCAGGTACACTTGGCTTATACTGAAAATTATACAGAAAGTACTGTAAGTTAACTTAAGAAAACTTACGAGCATACTTGCTGCAAAAATATTGAACTAGTAGATTACTGAGAGTGTACTTTAATCATCTAAAAAGTGGGC